>JABFAK010000561.1:0-59396 GCA_013266265.1 Fusarium sp. NRRL 66182
AGGGACGAGAGTTCACTTGGAAGATCGCTCCATAGACCTGGCGCCCGTGAGAGCAGTTCATGTTGGTAGGCAGAACCGATGTAACTTGACAGACATGTATGTACTCATCGCTTTATAGACCAGTCTGCCTCGGCTGCAATCAAGCGTGTGCATCGCCACTCAAAGGAGAGAGCAGAAAAACTTCTTCAGGGACGTGTGAGAATCATCAAGTAAGTCCGTGAATAGCATTACTAAACTAAACCCTCGAGCTAAAGTTTCCAAAGTCTCTGGAGGCCCTACGACGGCCCAGTCGAGAGCCATCCTATCGCCGTCCTGGATGGAAGCACAGTTCCCAAGGAGAAATTGGTCAACGTGGATGTCGTGCGCCATTCCTATGTTGGAGAGAGTTACTACCTCTTGCCTCACGACAGTTACAGATGGCACTTTATCAATCACCAAAGATGTCAAGACATTTTGATGTTCAAGATGTACGACTCGGACGAAGGGGTAAAGGCAAAGTGTAAGTGACTTGCTCATGTTGGAGCCCTACAATAGGATCAGTGCTGACGTGCGCATCAGGCTGCCCCCATGCATCATTTGATCAGAAGTTGGGCCCCAACGCCAGGCCGCGGAAGAGCATAGAAGCAAGAGCACTTGTTTATACGGCAACCTAGCAGTCCTAAGGATATGGTCCATGTTGATACTCTTTGAAGCGTTTTGCCGTAGCCAACTACCTAGTCACAAAACGTCCGCCTTCAGTTTATACATATTCCTCTTAATGATCCTGCTGTGCTGTCCACTCTTAATGTCAGACAATATCTGACCTAGATCGTCGTTTGCATCTAGGTAAAGGCCACTGAGCAGGGCTGCCTCGGGGAGAGCTGCCAACGCGACACATGTATCTGCAGCTAATTGGGGGCTGTGCGATCGCCCGCTGCTCATTCTCTCTTGCATGCCCGAAACCATGGAGCCGAGTCTGGGTATCTTTTGTAGCTCATCGTGGTTGAATCCTTGTTCCATAAGCGAGGTCGCCACGTCACCCGGCTGCAGGTAGAATGTCTTTACGTTTGAGCCCTCCAACTCGAGGTGAAGACATTCGTGGAACCGCAGCAGGGCTGCCTTGGATGACGAATAAGCCGTCATGAATGGATGGTCGTAGATGGCATTGCGGCTGCCAATGTGGATGATGGTGCCCGAATTACGAGACATCATATCTGGGAGGACTTGGCGAGTAAGGGCTGCGGGTGCTTTCATGTTGACTTCAAAGACTCGCCACCAAGCTGAAAAGTCCTTTTCATGCTGCATCGAGCCTATTCGGTCGATGCCCGCATTGTTGACAAGGATGTCGACGGTGCCAAATGCTTGATTGGTTTCCCGGAATATGGCTTCGATGTCTGACTCGCTCGTCACATCGGCGCAGATTCCCTCTGCTCTCGGAAGATGAAGGCTTTCGATCAAGTCAACGAGACTGCCTACTTCAGTCCTGGTCCGAGCAACGCATACTACATGGGCACCAGCCTGGGCAAAAGCCAAGGCAATAGCCCGACCAATGCCTCGCCCGGCACCCGTGACAACAGCCACTTGATCAACGAGGGTGTCCCTGAACTGCTGGGGCTCGATGAACGCATACGACTCGATGTGACGGTCAAGCCGTTTAGGAATTGGTGCAGATGACTGAGACATGGCGACGCAGGGAGGTGGAAGGGGTTGCGTGGGAAAAGAATGTCAGGATCAGGCTCGGCTTTAAATCAGGCTCGGCTTTAAATCAGGCTCGGGCTTGATACTGTCACAGGTATGACAACGCAAGGGTCTGTCGAGACTGCTATTGATAAGAAGAGCCAGTATTATCACAATCATGCGCACGTTGAGACTTGTCTTGGGCGGATGACCAGATCGTTGCAGGAGACTGCAGATGACGTTTAATACTATCCATAATCCTGTCCCACAAGCAATCGATCAAGCGGGATTAGTGAGGCTGTACCAATTTCAATCGGATTTTTGTAAGCAACCTTGTCCTAGCCCAGGATTCGGTAAGATGGCGATCAGAAATATCACTGGGCTTTGAGTTCTCTCTACCACGTGCCAGTCCTCATGGTAATCGCAGCCTTACGGAGCCGCATCTCGTGAATAATGCAGTTTAAAAACTGTAATCAACTATGATTCAACTTGGCATTTCCATCTCTCATGTCCAGAAATGGCCTCTCCTACCCACGAACTAGGCCAGAGCGGTAGCCCGAGCTGGCATCCTGCCAGCACCGTTCACCATGAGAATTCCCCTTCTACGGCCATAGGTCAATGCCAGCTATTGTGGTCTAATGCCCTGTCTGAAAAGCACGACGAGTTGTTCCAGGCTGGCGCTACGAGAATCTCAGAGTTCCAGAGCTTCGACGCCGTACAGACGTGTGTATCGTCGTTTCACAGAAGAAGGAGAGGGTAACCCGGACCTTGTCGCGTCTGAACAACGTCGTCGAGAGGCTAAAGGCATTTGTACTTGCAATCTCTACTTTCATACAGTCTGACCCTACGTACTCGGCTCTAGTAAGTGCAATTCACGGCGTCGTACCGTAGTTCTGCAAGACTTGATGCACATTCTAACTTGATCACAGATTTGGGGATCCTTGCTGGTTTGTCTTGAGGTAGCTATTCCAGCATCATTTGTTTTTGGCCCCCCTTAGTTTAACCAGGTAGCTCACAGTAGTTAGTGTTTCAGCAAAAGCAATTCTACCCTCCAGGCAATCGGCGACCAGCTTGATCATATAGGAAAGATTATGCCGCGTTTTGACCAGTACATCCAGTTATACCCGAAACATGACCGGCTCAGTATGGCTTTGCTCGACATCTATCGCCATTACCTTGACGCCTGTATACAGTCCATCAAGTTCCTTCGACAAAAGTCATGGTGTAAGTCTGGACTCTTTGCCTTATCAAGCATCTCAGGTATTAAACCTTTCAGGGCGCCCCATATTCTCAATTATGAGCCCTGTTGTCCAAAGCTTTGATAATGCACGCGAGTCGATTAAAAACAGTGCCACTGAGTTCGAAAGAGAAGCAAGGTTGGCCCACGACGTTGAGGCTGCCGGCCACCGAGAAAGTGTTACCCAGCACCAGAAACGTCTAGAGGAAGCTCTTCCACTGATTCGACGAGTGTCTCAAGCAAAGGAGTCATTGTTCTCGGTGCCGTATCCACGTAACCAACAGTTCATAGGCCGTGAGCAGGACCTCCAGCTCCTCGAGGATGCTCTGATCGGCCAAGATCAGTCACAAAGATCATGCGCAGTCCATGGGATTGGGGGCGTTGGCAAGACCAACTTGGCTCTTGAGTTCTGTTACCGATATCGTCAGCATTTCAATTTTGTGTTGTGGGTTTCGGCAGAGAACGAGGTTGCGTTGTCAACCTCGTACGCCAAGATCTACTCGTTGCTCTTTTCGAGTGACACCGAGACCACCCAAAGCCCACTCATTGCCGATACAACTCGACGATGGCTTTGTGAACGTGAGTAGTCAGTGCCTTGGGTTGCACACGACCGAAGCTAACTACTATCATTGCAGACCCCGGTTGGCTGATAGTCTTTGACAATGTCGACAGCGACGAATCTTGTCTAAACAACTTTTGGCCTCCATGTAATCACGGCTCAATAGTTGTCACTTCGCAGACATCTGAGTGGGCTGAGCGAACCCCTTCCATCTTCAAGCTTGAGCCTTTGGACGATGATCTAGGGTCACAGCTATTGCTGACGCACTATGTTAACCATTCAAGCAACCTGAACATGGAGCTAGTCAGGAAGATTTCTAAAGAGTTGGATGGCTTACCACTTCTGCTCGTTGGCCTTGGGGGATTTCTCTCCAAGAACTACCAGACCTTGGATGAAACCCTGGATACGCTCAAACAGACATCAGCTCCGCTTCAGCAGTTTTTGCCCGACAAGGCTCCCTTTCAATACGATAAGCCTATACAGCGAGTCTTTGAGCTGTCCATCAGCCGGCTTCCGAGCTTTTCTAAGCAGGTCATTAGTGTTATGGCAATGTTCGCACCAGATGATATTCCGGAAAGCTTGATCATGGCAAAACCAGTAAACGAGAGGGGCCCGTTTGAGAAGTCCCGTAACTGGTAAGTTGCTACTAAGCGTAATCGACTAGATGTTTAGCTCAATAATCATCACCAGGTTCGCTGTACACATCCGTCAGAGCTTATCCTCGAGGCATCTAGCCTCAATCAGAAGAAACACGTCGGATACTGAGTGGATATACTCTATACATCGATCTGTCCAGCGGTCAGTAATCGACACATTAAGCGAGGAAGAGAGACAAGAAGCCTTCTACCAGGGCGTGACGATTCTTTGCAGGAGGCTGCCCAGACCCTCCCCTATCATGGTCCCCCACCTTACGGGGTTTGACTCGTTCGACAAATACATGCCGCACGTCCTCAGTGTACATGCTGTGTACAAGAGATACAGACATATGCTAGTACCTACAGTAGCCTTTGCGGAGATGATCTGCTCTGCCGCAGCCTATCTATACGAGACGGGCTTGGTTTCACACTGTCTAGAAGTTGCTACTACGGGTGAGGCGGTATGTCAGCAGCTTGTTGAGTCGCCCGAGGTCATCGAAAGAGCTTCACCTCATAGCTTACATCCGCCGGATGAATCTATTACCTTTGACAATGTCTACACGCCTTATACGCACAGCCTGGAGAGCATGGCTGGCAACATCATCGCGTATGGAGCCGGAGCGATCTGGGTCACCGGAGGACTTATAAACAGGAAACAGGGCAACTCCATGACCTGGAAGGTTTTGAAGCTTCGAGAACAGCACATGAACAATCCGGGAAACGACCAGCATGCCCTCGATTACCAGCACCTTCTCTCCAACGCCTACAATGACTGGGCTTTGCAACTCATCAACGAGGGACGGTATAGCGAGGCAAAGACTTTCAGCGAAAGGTCTTTGGAGATGAAAAGCAGTCTCTTGGACGACAAAGAACACCAATTTCAATTCTTCATATCCAAGATCCTTCTTGCCAATGTATTGCTCTCTCAGGCTAACTCGACAGAAGCGACAGCAATGGCTCAGGAAGCGATATGGCATGTAGAGAAGGAGAAAGGAGCCAATGATCTCTTTACAAATCATTATCTGTACCATGTTGCGAATGTCTGCTCGGCGGTTGGCGACCACGACAAAGCGTTGAGCCTGCTCGGACGATCACTGGCAGCTAGGGTTCAACTCTTTGGAGAGACACACCACGAGACTCTCAACAACCATTTTGCTGTCTCCCTGTGTCTATATCGGTTGAAGCGGTTTACTGAAGCCAGGTACGTGCCAATGGACCAGAAGTGAAAGTTTATAGTAACTAGATGCTGACCTTGGGTAGAGTACATCTAGATAGATGCTTAAAGCGAGCCAAGGCGGCACGATGGGGACCCGAACACCTTATCCGAGCTCGTTACCTCCAGTCCCTGATAATGCCTCATGTGTATAGCCTAGTATCTACAGAGTGGAACACAGAGAGGGAGAGAGCAGTTGTAGAGCGCAACGATCTTTTGAAACAACATGCGGATGGCAAGTGGGCTGAGCCAACCCCCGGGGTTGAGCAAATGGTTTATTTTGATTACCTGGTCAACTTTCATGCGGGTCGCACATCAGCTGTAGAATTAACATGATTAGGTTGAATGAAAATGGCACAGCCGAAACTAGGCATAGATGTCGCGGTTGACATCAGGCTCTGGTGTCTTGCATGAATGAGGGTGAGCCAAAGCAGGCTACAGTCCTACCTCCTGCATGACTCCTCGCTCCTGTCACTTTCACTTCCCCGCACGTGGCTGATGCTTACTCTCTGCAATATTCCCTTCTGGCTCCTCATCTCCTCCTCTTCTATAGTCATCCAGTCTAGCCTCCGAGACACGCAGTCAGAGACTACGAATCCTACTGACAGCGGCCGAGCATCGACCTACGCGATGGATCTACCAGAGAACTTCGACCCAGACTCGCTGATCCTGCGGGAGGCAACAGAACAAGAGAAACTTCAAAGCTGGCGAAACAACAGTGCAGCCTGGAAGGGCAAACTGACTGTTGAGCAATACGTCAAGCAGCAAATCATCAACGGCCAGCAAGCTCTAACCCGCAATGGACGAATCCGATATTGGGTCTATACCGACGGTCGGAGGCTCTATACTTCTGCTGAGACGCTCCAGAAACGCGCTGTTGTATGCCAGCCTGCTGGGGAACAAAGAGAGACTTGGACCTTTGGCGTAGCTGGTGTATTTACCCCTGCCGAGTTTCGAAGACGCGGTTGCGCGTCGAGTATGATGAAGAAGCTCAAAACTTGGCTTGATAGCGAGAAGGACTGCGAGTTTACTGTTCTTTGGTCGGCTGTGGGTGTAAGTTCTCAACTTCCCTTCCACTTCTCAACAGAGTCTGATGGCATTGAGAACTTTTACGAACGCTTTGGCTGGTACATGTTTGATACAAAGGAAGCCCTCATACCAGCTTCGCCTAACAGCAGTGGGGTGACCAGTCCTCTGTCCTGCGACCAGGTCGAACAGCTCTGCGACGCTGACGTTCAAGCCGTCATGCAAGAGAATCAGAAGGTTGCTAGGCAATCGGACGACAATGTTTGCGTCACTTGCCTCCCTAGTTATGCACAAGCCGAGTGGTACTTTGCATCGGAAAATTATATCGCATCCGTGTTGTTCAATCCGCCATCAAAGCAGCCTGAAGTGAAAGGTGCCATATCTGGCCAATGCGACAAGATATGGTGCTACTGGCTACATGATTTTAATGCCAGTAAACTGGTGATATTACGTCTCTCTATTGATGACGGTATTCCCTCAGACGAGATGTTGCTCTGTCTTGAGCACCTTCTTCAAGCGGCTCGCAGTGAGGCGCATGTTTGGGGGCTGGAATCTGTATCCATCTGGGGCCCTAGTCAAAGGGTTCTGGAAGCGAGCGAGAGGATCCTGGGTCATTGGCCAAAGGTGCTACCAGAGATAGAAAACAATATCCCCTGTCTACGATGGAAGAATGGGAGATGGGGGAGCCAAGTCGTTGACCAGGTGCTGTGGCAGCATAGAGAGATGTTTCCGTGGTGTTGAGTCGTTTACGCTTCTACATTCTGTTTCGAGATAACTAGCTTCGATACTTTCCTTTTACTAACAGAACTTGTTCTTCGTTCACCTAGAGCTAGGAAGACGCCTTGGGTATATGTGAACTCGAGCAAAGAGACTCCTGAAAAGATCCATATCTTTGAGAGTCCAAGATGTCCAAAACACCAATCAGAGTTGACCAATAAGATGCATGCATAGCCACGTCTATATTTTGCAATGCCTCGATCCAGTTGCTGAGGCATAATTATTAACGTCTCTTCTACCTTTTCTATGTTGTGCTTCTCCAAGAAATTTGGTTGTTGCAACACTGATGAATAATACTGTTTCTTTCTAGTACTTATACCTTCTCTTTTTATACGACTTTCCCTATTGCCTAGGAAACTATCTTGGCTGATTACTTTATCCAAACCCTTATACTCCCACAAGCTCTCTCGCCTACCAGGCCTACGGAGCAACATGACTCCAGCAAGGCTCTGCCAAAAATGCTCGCAACTATTTCACGGGACTCTGGTCGAGTTAGAGAGAGAAGAGCCCGATGGATTGCCCGTGCCTTTTTACATTAAAAAGCCAGAAGAGGACACTTTGGCGGGAGACACGCCACACTTCTCTTGGGACGACTTCTTCCGTCAGCACAGCAAGATGCTGGAAAGTAGCTATGGTCCTTGTAGACCACCTGCCAATCGCCAAGAGCCGCTGATGTTCGGTCATGATCCTCTCAGCTTGCAAGAGTCTTCGCAAGGCAGCTGCATGTCGTGTAGTCTGATCGGAGAGGCGGTTGTGGGAAATGGAGAGACGGTGTACTCTCTACCAATATTTGAATACTCCGGACTAACAACGCCTGATTGGACTTTGCGTTTCGAGTCTATAAGCTCCGGGTTTGCTGCTGCAGATCTCAATCTCAGCTGTCCCAGAACTGCTCCTGATCCTATACCTGTTGATCACTTTCAACCAACGACCTTGTCAAGAATTCAAAGCTGGCTTGAAACATGTCAGGAAAATCATGATGAATGTAATAAACGGCTCAAAGACCTTGGTAAAACTTTTACCGGGCATCCTCGAAGACTCCTTCGCATGGATAAGAACAACGGGCAGGGGAAGATTTACCTCGAAGAGTATAGCTCTGCTGCCAGTCCAGCATACTCAACCCTAAGTCACTGCTGGGGCAACCAAGGGCCACCATTCAAACTCTTGACAGAGACACACAGTGAAATCGTTGCCGGGATCCCATGGGATAGAATGCCCCGGACGTTTCGCGATGCTTTCGAAGCATCTTGGTCACTTGGAATACATCACATATGGGTAGATGCACTCTGCATAATACAAGACTCCAACCAAGACTGGGAAGAAGAAGCTCCTCGAATGGGTTCTATCTACGCCAACGCTGTTGTTAATCTTGCCGCAGCATCCTCGAAAAACACAAATGGCGGACTTTTCTGCCAGGCGGATTATTACGCTAACAGGGAGGTACAATTGAAACACGAAGGCTTCCAAGACATTTGGTATTGCCTTGACATATCACCACAAGATGGCGTTGGGTCAAAGTTTTGGGCTTTAAATCATCGCGGCTGGGTCTTCCAAGAGTCTTGGCTATCAGTACGGAAGATTGAATTCATCAGCACAGGCACCAGGTGGACATGTCTCGAGTCAGTACAAGACGACAGTTCCGAGGAACCGAAGGAGAAGTACACGATGGCTGAGAGGCAGGGATGGCTTGAATTGCTACTCGCGTATCTTCCAACTCACCTGACCAAGAGAGAGGACAGACTTGTCGCATTCTCTGCCATTGCACGACACTACGCCAGGCAGATGGGCTTCCCAGACTCAGATTACCTTGCCGGTTTATGGCGGCAGAAACTGTGTGAGCATCTTGGTTGGCATTTATCTTCACCAGTGATGATGCCTGAAGGCGAAGAGTTGCACGCTCCGACGTGGTCTTGGGCATGGATTCCTAACCTGACGTCGTTTGAATTTTCTCACGAGTTCACGTTTCTTGATGGATCAGAGTTTCCTGCGCCCTTCATCATCGAAAAAACAAATATCCAGCGGTCGACGCAGGACTATTACTCTACTATCAAGAGCGCCAGTATTACCATCACATGTCCACTCTTCCCCTTGGATCCGACCTTGAAAGACAAGAAGCGGATAGCGTTCTTCCACGATGGCATCAAGAATCATGATGACCTAGATGGAATCTTTTATCCCGACTGCATGGATGCAGACTGGGGAACTCGATCACTCTATTTCATGCCCTTGGCTTTCGCCGAGACTCCTTTACAGATTTTGGAACGTCTTGTTCGAGATAAGGAAATCGACATGAAAGATGAGCCTCGGAGATATGGGAACATTTATGGACTGGTTCTTGAGTGCGTGGAAACGGCCATCTACAAGAGGTTTGGCATGATAACTGACGCCAAGCGTGAACAACCAATTCCAGTCTGGTGGTCAAGCCCGTCAAATAAAGATATACAACAGATTACGTTAGTGTAGAGGCTAAGCATGTAGATTGAAGAGGTTGACACGGCGCCTTTCAGCTCGATACTTGTACCTCTTAGAGCTGTGTTTGCCTTGTCTCATTTCTCTCGAATTCTGCCTTTTGCGAAGCAACTTGTTTTCGGTGTATTGAATTCATTCTCTTCTGGTCGGTGAGCATTTCGTGAGCGGCTATCTCATCTGCTGCCATGTCAACTTTAGCTCTAGCATCACATACGGCCATTAGCCCCTTGAGTATAGATTGAATACAGACACGAACGTTGAGGATTGGTCATGCTCCACAGGGATGAATATCAACGTCCTCAGACGTTGCAGGACAAATGCGACTTGAAGATGAATTAACCCTGAGCTAGCATAGGTACGCTATCATCGACCATGTTGTGCTTCTGCCCGAGAAGTTTATTTTTTCCAACACTACTAAATAAGACGGTTTCTGTCTAGCATTTATACCTAAATACTTGGACAACTACTAATAAGCTTTATAGCTTCCCTCTAAAGTAAGACCTTGTTTTCTGTAGCTATTTAAACCTGTTCTCCCACCATGAGATCAACCGTCTCATCGACCATGTCTACGTACGACAGGTTCTGCTCTTTGATGAATTCTGAGAAGGGCTATTTTTTTTCTTTCTTTTTTTTCAATCCGACGAGTGGTGCTTTATCCTGGTTCCGCGGACTTTTCCAGCTTCGTAAGGGATTGCAGGCCTTGGCGAGCTTGATATACCAGGGACTTGATCTTGGCTAAACAGGTTCATCCCCCTCTCTTTGCGTACACTTGAATCTCTCACCCAACATTTCGACAGGACCATCATATCCAAGTTGATAAAAAAAGACATGGAAAAAGTAGATAATGTATACAATTCTCCACCGATTGTCAGCCCAAAACTCCGATTGGCTCTCACCGCAATGCTAAGCCCGCCTAAACTCCGCAGGGAGCCTGGGTCGCTACGAGGATGGAAGCTCCATTCATTAGCGAGTGGTTTTTTCCCTCTTCTTCTCACTCGATTTATTTGACTTGCTGGCCTCTCTGGAGTCAATGGCGTTGGCCCTTGAAGAATCAAGTCAAGTAAGCATCGTAACTAAAGTCGGAGATTGAGCTACGCCTCTCAATCGCGATAAACGCCACACACAAAGAGGGGCTCGAGATCCCTTGTTCAGCCCGAGATTGACGACGTCAGCATCTGGGGCTCATCAAATTCTACGGATGCATCGGTAGATTTGACCGATACAACAAAAGACGGCTCCTCCAGTCACGTCTTCACAGTCCCACAAGACCATCCGCAATGAGTCGTTTAGCAGGTTGGTTCCGTTCAGGAGCCGCAACACCCAACGATGCCGCCTCGGACGCTGGCTCCATCTCCACCAAGGACCAAGTCGCCAAGGAGATGGAAGAAATTGACGATGCCATGGCCTCATGCGGCCTCATCATGAACGACGACATCGACGGCGCATGGGAGAGGCTTCAGACCGGCGACTCGTCCTTTCACCAGCTTGGCCTCGCCGTCACTATCTTTATGCGCTCCGTGCTAGGGTTCGAGAAGGCCGTCATGACAGAGACAGCCACCAAGCTCGACGAGTGCGAGGCCAAGGCGTGGGCAGACTATAGGCGAGCCCAGAAGCAAGGAAGAGCCCGCGCCGGGAGCAGACTGTATCCTCCCGGCACCGAGTTTGAGCTCGTCCGCGCAGAGACACAGCTCATGGGCGCCGTAGTCGGTGTCCTGCACGAGAGTCTCATCGACGCAATGAAGAGCTTTCTCAAGCTTCGGAAAGCATTCATGACTCTCGATGCCATCATTGAAGGCGAGACAAAGACACTGGGGGATATGCCCAAGGGAAACGCAGAGGCGTCATTGTCTGCCAAGCCCGCGGATGAAGTGGCCAAGGGCATGGAGAAGCTCGACGTCGAGTCGGCGTCTGGCACGCAGACACCCTCCAACCTGGAGTTGTCAACGTCTTCGACCACGACCGAGGATGAAAAGATGGACGAGGGTGCGCCGCTGCGAGAGGCTAGATCAAAGCCTACAGAGTCCGACACGGTTCTGCTTGAGAATCCCCTCGACGTTTTTGTTCACTCTGGCGCAAACATGTGCTTTGGCATGATTCTTCTCATGCTCACTCTTGTCCCACCCTCCTTCACCCGTCTGCTTTCCGTCGTTGGCTTTCGCGGCGATCGTGAGCGTGGTGTCCGCATGCTCTGGCGCTCTACCGCTTATGCCAACGTCAACGGCGCCATCGCCGGCCTCGTCCTGCTGTCTTACTACAATGCCCTCCTCGGTGCCGTGGATATCCTCCCTGATATCAAGGACTATGACGACGGCGCCGAGATCGTTGGGCCTCCAAGAGAAAAATGCGAGCAGCTCCTCGCATCCATGCGCTCTCGATACCCCGACTCTCGGTTGTGGCTCATTGAGGAAGCACGAATGCACAGCAATGAGCGCCATCTCCCCAAGGCAGTCCAGGTTCTCACGTCAGGTGGCGAGTCCAAGATGAAGCAAGTCACAGCGCTCAACAACTTTGAGCTTTCCCTCGACGGCATGGCTATTCAAGACTGGCCGCTCATGCGCGACGCATTCCTCCGATGCTGCGAGCTCAATGACTGGAGCCACGCACTGTACTACTACATGGCTGGAATCGCTTCCCTCGAGCTCTACCGCGACGCTGTGGCCTCGGGCGACACAGATGAAGCGCGCCGCCAAAAGGCCAAGGCCGAAGAGTATCTCCGCAAGGCCCCGGGCGTAGCAGGTAAGAAGCGCTTCATGGCGCGCCAATTACCCTTTGAAGTCTTTGTGCAGCGCAAGATACAAAAGTGGGAAGAGCGTGCCAGGAGCACAGGTGTAGATCTGGCTGATGCTATCGGGCCCAGTCCTGCATTGGAGATGTCGTACATGTGGAACACGATCAAGCGCATGGGGCCGGCGGAACTCGAGAAGGCGATAAGCAACATGCGCTGGGAGAGGTGTACTGCCAAGCCAGAGGTGGTGGACAAGATTAAAGCCGAGGTTGACGAGATGGGATTGTGGGCGCTCATCAACTCGTCGCTGCTACGAAGTCAAAAGAAGTTTGTGGAAGCGAGGGACATGTTGGAGACACATGTCCTCAAGCACGAACGGTACGTCTATGGAAACCCCGAGTACAAAACATGACTAACAAAGATCAGAATCGTGTTCAAGGGCCCGACCAAGGATGACTATGTCCTCGCAGCGGGCGTATACGAGAAGGGTGCCATTGCATGGGCTGAGTGCTGTAACCCGCCGACTGGTACACCGGAAGAGGTTGCCGTGTACAGACGGGAGCGGTACGACGAGTGCGTGAAGCAGATGGATATTGCCAAGGTGTGGGAGGCGTTTTTGCTAGATACGAGAATTGGTATGAGGGTGCAGAGCGGTATCGAGACTCTGGCCTGGTTTAAGAAGAAGATGGGATACGCATAGACATGGACTAGGGAGTTTGGACACATAGAGGGCAGGGCATACGAGTTATGAGACTCATCTTGGATGATGGTCATACTTGAAGGGGTCAATCTTGGGATTAAATATATAAAGACAAATCGTTGTGTACTCGGCTTATGAGGCGCGCTTCGACCTCAATCTTGAACTCCTCCTCTTGCCGCCCTCGCTTCCGTTGGTCAGCTTGTCGATTCCCCCTTGGATAGCATCCGCACCACTGCTCATCTTTTTCGCCGACTTCTCCTTGACATGATGCTTCTCTGCCTCGTCCTTGACATCATCTAGCACATCCCTCCCACGTCCAGTCCCATTGATCCAATCCAGCAGTCCCCACGCGCCATAGTTGCAATCGCCACCGCTGGCATAATGCACTGCTCTGCGACGCGTCATTCCACCCATGATAATACCAGGAACCACGCTGTAGCCCGACATGGACAGAGTCTCCTCGGCGGTGCAGAGGGCAAGAAAGAGAAAGTACGTCAGGAGATGGGGACGAAGTGCGATGGATGGCAAGTGAATGGGGATAAAGTGATGGAGAAAAAGAGGGAGAGGATGGTCCGCAAAGAGCAAAAGGCTGTAGGGAGCTGCAGAGCGAGCATGACTGAAGCGTCTGTGATACTTGGCGATAATGCCAGAGGCGTGAAGTAGATAGCGATGTATGTTGTAAGTCAGCACCTCGCGTGCCGTGAGCATCAGTAGTATATGCTTCGCCAACTGCCACGGCAAAGGCAGCGTCGATTGCGTCTTGAAATCATCCTCCCCCAGCACATACTTGAACGCCAAACTCGACGCACCCTCGACACCCGTCACAAGCGCAAGATTAACCACAACCAGCGCAACCTGTCGCACAATCGCACGACCATTGCGCGGGGGAAGCGATCCTCGTCCACCGAGTTTGATGGATTCTGACGCGCTGGGCACCGATACGTCGAGAAGTAGCGTGACAAGCGAGGGTATCAGATAGAGGACTGTGCGTATGGCAAGGGTGCCGAGGATGCGAATGCGCAGAGAGGTGTGCGATAGGACGAGAGTGGTCCATGTCATGTAGAAGAAGAGAAGATTAAGAGACGTGGACCATGAGGCGGAAGCGGGTGAGAGGAGGTAGGAGAGGATTGGGAGGGAGAGAAGGACGTCCATTGTGAGTGGTGGTGATGGTATCTTTGGTGTTGAGGCGAGAGGCGGCGCATCACCATGGATGATACAGCAAATAGTTGCAAGGTTAAGAATGGTGTTTCGGACATAATCAGTCCCTACAAAGGGAGAAATGGTCCATCCTCTGGCGCTCGCTCACCCCGAGCTGTTTTGCTCATTGACCATGACGTCGCAGAGCTGTTTATCCTGGAAACCTGGGTGAGTGAGATTTATCGAGATGAGAGATGAGGGAATGACGTAGCTGTGGCTGACTAGTGCACCAGCCACTTGTACGATTAATTGATGGGACGTCGGAAATGCAAATGCAGCCCTACATAGGTACACGCGAGCGGGCCCAACAATATCCGTGACTCCGGACATGAGAGAGAGCTACACGGATCGAACCTGATAGATTTGAAACACAATCGAGGTGAAGTAGACGTAGTGTAGGGATGTTTAAGCAAGAGCCGCGTCACCGAACAAGGGCATTCTTGCATCGCTTGTCTCGTGACTGACCTAGCGCCACGATATCTAGAACTCGGGCGTGATCAAGACCCGACGGGAGAGACCGTCCTACTACATACAAGGCATATCCATATCCATATCCATATCCTTCCATCCAATCCACTGTGGACCGCCGCCGACAGTGGAGTGTCTGTTGATTACTGCAGAAGCTAGCTGTAACCATTCCGCCACTACGGAGTAGAGACCACGAGGATCGACGGGTGCGACCCTTTCTTTTCCCTTGTCTAATCTCAAACACCCATCACAAAAAAAAGAAACGCACGTTTTAAGCTTTCCCGAGGCGCAAGTAGAGTTTGCAGCTGTAACGATCCGGATGGCACAGGACGTAAAGATGGAATGTAACAGAAGAGGAATGGATGATGAACCTAATAAATTGGCAGATTCCATCGACAGGGGGGTCAGTTGCTTAGTGCATAAGCTAAGCTAACGGGAAAGGATGCAAGCTCCAGGGGAGGAAGGGAAGCTTTCAGGGGTCCAGTGCGTGCAGCAGCCCAGTCAGAGTCAGTCACCAGTTGTTTTATTTCGCTGCCCAGCCCAGGCCCAGGGGTTCCTGGGGATGGATTGATTCCACCTGGGCCGTCTTATTCGTAAACAAACGGAAACGCATTTAACTTGATTCTCTGCACTCTCTGTCTGCACTGTCTCCCGTTCGGGAAGCACGTTCCCCGTTTGGTGATCACGTCCGTGTAGCCAAGGTTCTACTATGTATCTTTGGCCCTCCCTCTCTACCTACAGAGTATGATAGTGGTAGATCTACCTTTGGTACGAAACCATTCCTCCCTCCCCCAGATTCTCGACTCATGAGTCGATTGACAATAAAACGTAGCTGCAGCCTGTAAATAGCTGTCTCGCACGTATGGCCTTCCTGTCTATCTATTGGCCCATGCCCCCCTGTCTTGGCCTGCACTGGCTGACTGACACTGACTGACTCCATTGTCCCCTAGCTTTGTCCAAGATTGCATTACTCGCTCTTCTCCTCGTCAACCACCTCTGCGCTCCATCTAAATTAACTAACCTCTCTACTCCGTACCTACCTAGTTAATATTGTTTTTCTTACGTCTATTCCTTGTTTTTCTCTCTCTTCCTCTTCTCTTCTTTCACTCTTCTATTTTTTTTTTTTTTTGCTCTTCCCACCGGCCGGCGCCCACTTGGCTCAACCGTACTACCACCCTAGTAGTCTATAGCCACCACCACGATCCACCATCACCACTTCCACCAACAGACTAATATCAATCTCCCACCATCCTCCCTTCAACCTGAGGGTGATCACGCCACCCATTGTCTGCGCGAGACCAGACAAGACATCCCATCTCACCTAGAGAATCTCCCTGATCAACTGACCTGACTCGCTGTCACTTTCAGTGGCTCGCAGAGGCCCTAGCCATGGACTTTGATTCGGCTGATATCCCCCCTATCCCGACGCGCGCCCATCAGCACCGCGCTCACAGTCGTCGTCGCTCCCTCCAAGGCCCCTCGGCACCGTCAAAGCGCACCTCTCATCTCCCCCCCGCCAGTCCTGAAGTCATCTCCAACCTCATCACGAGCCTCAGCGTCATCTCGAAGCCTGCAAACTCGCACTTCGAAGCCTCCCCTTCTAGCCTCTCTCTCCCCGCGACACCCGGCCGCGGCCACGGCAGTTTCGGCGTCGATTACGGGGCCTTTCATCAACCGAGCCTTGACGACCTGCGGCAGGATCCTGTTTCTCTCGACGAACTCGCCGCGCTACCACCCGTTGTTCGAACCTCGAAGCCACCCAGCGGGTACTCCCCCTTGACCGCGACAAAGAGCCCAAAGAGCCCCCGGAGTCCGAGTCGCGAGGGTTCAGGTGGTCTGCGCTCCTTTATTCGGAACAGCACGTCTCGACCTTCGTCCAAGGGATCTTCAGCCTGTTCCAAGAATGACGATGCTCAGAGTATAGGGAACCTCTCGATCGAACGTCGCTCCGCCGCGACACCCGAGTTAAACCATAAGCAATCGCATGACAGCTGGGGCAAGAAGACAGGGAGGAGTTCGAGGGGGCTTATGTACATGAGCTCCAAGGAACGTCTGCGCGAAAAGGAAGTCGAGCGAAAGCGTGCATCGGGCGGTGTTTCGGCCTCGTCCTCTGGTGGTCTTGTCGTCGAGAGCAGTGTTCACAGTGGTGGTCGCGGTGATCCCTTCTTTGCCGAGACGGCTATCCGCGAAGAGTCGCATATCGAGCTACCCATTGAGCGTCCGATGGATTCCCCGTGCGCTATACCACCGCGGGATTCCAGTCTGAGAAAGACTGGCCAGACGAGACGATTGAGTGCAAGGAGGTCAAGACGAGAAGACGGCGCGGTCAAGGATGTGATCCCAGAAGCCGAGGAGCATCATAAGCCTCGAGATCGCGAGACTGGGAGGAGAAAGCAAGGCCATACTGCACATGGGCATTCAAAATCGTCGACCAGGTCGCCGGTGTATGGGTTCAAGGATGGATCTCCTTCGAAAAACACCAGCGTGGCCGGTAGGAGCTTTCTCGACGTCAGTCAAGACGATGCTGGCTTTAGCGACGACGATGACGATGGCGCCCCTTTCCCTGCTGTTGCTCAAAACCGACGGCGGGATCAGAGCAACGACCGTCATGGCCGGAGACGTTCTGGACAGCAGAGCCCAGTCCCTGCGGATGGAGTCAAGGTGAAGCGCAGCAGCTCGCGACTGAAGCGTCTATCTGGAACTTTACCCTCCAAAGTCGACCAACGAAGCCATGAACCCCCAAATCTTCAGCCCGTCCAACACCATACGCCTGCCGGGTACGACCGTCCACAATCCGCCGATTCCGTCGATGATGCCGTCGAGTCGTATCTCTGCTCACCACGCCTGTCGCAAAAGATTCGACATCCTCAGACTGGTCGCGTTATATCCTTTTCCGAAGTCGGTGATTCCGAGGGCTCGGCGGTATTCTGCTGTGTTGGAATGGGTCTGACGAGATACATCACTGCCTTTTACGATGAGTTGGCCCTGACGTTGAAGCTGCGACTCATTACTCCGGATAGACCGGGCGTTGGCGATAGCGAGGCCTACTCGGATGGGACTGCTACACCGCTCAGCTGGCCAGGTAGGTTTCCCTTGCATTGCTCCAGACTATCTACTGACCTTGGGCAGACGATGTCTATGCGATCTGTCAGACTCTTAAAATCACAAAGTTCTCCATCCTAGCACACTCAGCCGGTGCCATCTACGCTCTCGCCACAGCCCTCCGCATGCCTCAGCACATTCGAGGCAGAATACACCTCCTCGCGCCCTGGATTCCTCCCTCCCAGATGAACGTCTTTGGCACATCGCAAACCCTCCCTCCAACAAACGCTATCCCAACATCCCAAAGAATCCTCCGAGCCCTCCCCACGCCCATCCTCAAAGCTGCCAACAGCAGCTTCATGACAGCGACGAGCAGCAGCATCACGAGTTCATTGCCCAAGAATCCACGACGAACCAAGCGAAAGAGCAACAACGGACGAGAAAGCAATGCAAGTTCGCGGAATGTCACACCGAGCTTGGACAAGGAGAACATGGGCCATGATCGCTATGGCAGAGCCACCGGACATGGCGATGTGGGTTTGGAACCACCCAATGCTTCAGAAAACATGGACAGGATGAGTATCCCACAGAACCCAAGAAACGGCGACACGGAGATCATAGCAGCGGCTGCCGACGCCATGGCCGACAAGGAACGCCAAATGACCTACGATCTCCGTCTAACCCACGCCATCTGGGAGCTCGCAACCACGGGCGCCAATCCCGCCGTCGATCTCCTCGTCTGCCTCGAGCGTCGCCACACGATCGGCTTTCGATACGTCGACATCACAAGACCTGTCGTCATCCACCACGGCAGTCGAGACACGCGCGTTCCCGTCGACAACGTGAAATGGCTCGGCAAGACGATGCGGCGCTGCGAAGTCAGAGTCCTTGAGGGCGAGGGTCATGGTCTCATGGCGAGCGCGAGCGTGATGGGATCTGTGTTGATGGAGATGAGTAAGGAGTGGGAGGATTGGATGAAGGTTACGGGGTCGGATGGGAGGAAGGAGAAGGAGAGGGGACGACGGGGGACGCTTGTCCGATGATTTCTTTTCTTTTGTCTTGTTTTCTTTCTTTGTTTCTTTCTCTCTTTCTCTCTTTCTTTTGTGAGGCATGGTCAGCGATCTTGACATCAGTTTTGATACCCAGGGCTTTCAGCTTGGTCAGAGGAATCAAGGTTGGAGCGTTTACTTTTTCCAATGTAGGTAGTAGCTTTCAGTCATCTTGAGGACGGGGTTTTCGAGTATAATGTCTATACATAGGTAGCATATATAACATGAGACGCTTAATGACAATCTTGAAACGTCCATCTCTTCATCCTCTAGCTGCTATCCCTCTGCCAACATCCTCGTCCAGTCAAATTTTCTCCATCCTCTCTTGAACCCTTCCACCCTCGCGTCTCCCCTCACCCACCGCCCCTGCTTTTTGATGATGTGCGGCTCAGCATCGACAATGCCTCCCAAGACCTCTCTCGCGAACAAATCACCCTTGGGCCACCGTCCAGCATCCTCAACCACGTGTCCCAATCCGCCATCGAGCGTGAACCACACGTGAAAGTACGGCATCTCCTTTGCGATGCTGCGTCGGAAGGCTGAGCGGCCCATGCCCTCGCGCGCTTTGGCGCCCGTGTCGATGATCTTGCGGTGCTGGCTCCATTCTTCGTCGGACGACAAGAAGGCTTCTTTGAAGTACGCCGGGGCTGTGGCGCCTTCTTCGTAGGGGATTGGGACGGCGACCATGGCGGCGTGCATGCGACGGTGTGGTTGGGCGGCGTTTTCGTAGAATACGACTTCGCGACCTTGTTCGTGGTACATGCGCGTCAGGCTCTTCATGAAGTTGCGGAGTTCTTCCCACTCGTCGTCGTCGCATTCGAGGAGGTTTGCTCGGTGGGCCAGAGGCGCGATGACGGCGCCGCCGGTGGAGATTTCGGGTTCGGTAGCTAGAGTGAGGAACGCGCGTGTGCCGAGGGCGATGACGGGTGCGAGGGGAGGTCGGTTGCTGTCTTCGTGGTGGCATAGGGGGCAGTTGTCGAGTGCGCGCGACATCTTTTGGAATTCCGAGACAGCCATGTTTTTGAGGTTCATGTCGGACTTGTGGATGCG
Source organism: Fusarium sp. NRRL 66182 (assembly GCA_013266265.1). Lineage (NCBI taxonomy): Eukaryota > Fungi > Ascomycota > Sordariomycetes > Hypocreales > Nectriaceae > Fusarium > Fusarium sp. NRRL 66182. The sequence goes on from JABFAK010000561.1 coordinate 19,804, forward strand.
TTTGGCGAGCTTCTCGGCGTTTTCGTCCATGTAGTCGAGGTCGTTGTCGTATTTGCCGTCCTTGGCGATGCGCTCTGCTAGACGTAGTCCGTCGCCGCCTGCTTGGTTTTTTGTGCGACGCTCCTCGCGCACCATGTCCTCGATGGTCATCTCTGTGTTCTCTTCGACGTTGCCGCGCTCGCGTCCGCGCTTGTTGGTGATGGCTTTTGCTTCTGCGCGCGTCCCGGCAAGTTGTCGATTGTCCATGACGCCGAGGACGACGGCTTCGGGGTTGGACTGGGCCGTGGAGAACATGGCTGCTGCTTTGTTGTATTCTTCTTCGAGCTGGGCGGCGTTGGGTGCGCGGCGGAGCTTGGCCTTCATCATTTGTGCGCGGAGACGATTGAGGGTGCTTTGATCCATGACTGGAGTGGCTTGAGGTTGAGTATCGGGGATCACGGTGCCCTGTTCGGGTTCGGGGGACGGAGAGGGTTTGGGTTGGTTCTTGATTCTCTCGCGATAGAGATCGCCGGTTGGTTTTTCATGGCCCTTGTAGTCTTTGCCGTACAGTCTTCTTCGTTCCATTTCTTCCTTTTCTTCTCTGGCGTCGTCAAAATGGCGCAGGTCGCCGAATCGCTCCATGGCGACGTCCTCTACTGATCGACCGCTTTCTTCAGCTGCTGTGTAGACGGCCTTTAGCTTGGTCATGCGCCAGGAGGAGCCAGCGTCGCCAAAGGTGTAGTCGACAGTTCGCTCGGTCGGAACGTCGATTTCATCGATGGATTTGCCCTCGTTGATGTCTTCAATGTGGGTATTGATCTCGCGCTTGGAAACGACACGCTTTGGCTCAGGCTTTGGAGGCGGCGACTTGTTCTTGTCTGTTCGATGGATGTATTCGACGTCGAGGGAAGAGGGAGCTGTCATCCATGAGTCTCGCTGCAGAGGCTTTGATCTGTCTACGGCATCTTGGCTCGGCAGCTTCTCCTCGTCGGGAATAGGGAGGTCCTCTTTGGGGTCTGTTGTTTTGTGGTGGTGGCGGTCTTGGTCATGTTCATGGCGCGGTCGGTGGCTATCGTCGTCGTCACGCGAATGTCGCGAGCGCTTGTGTCTGTGGTCATCATCTTCGTCGTCATGCCTACGGCGATGTCGATGTCGTCTATCCCTGCCTCTGTCTTTGTCGCGTTCTTGATCTTTTTCCGAGCCGTGTCGATGATGGTGTCTGTGTTTGCGATGGCGCTTCTCGTCGTGGCCACGTTCTGCACGTTCTCTCTCCGCCTTTTCAGCTGCCAGTTGCTTTTCGAACTCGTCTAGACCGTCCATGGCTGAGTTTGGCGATGAGTGATGAAGAGATACAGTAGTTACGTCAGGTTGGAAAAGCTCACTGTGGGGCCAAAGCTTTACAGAGGATGAGCTTTAAGTTACCTACCCTGAACAAGGTTGAGCATGACAGGAATCTCGACATGTTTTGTGTTGATTGTTGTTCTTTTTTATTCAGATGATTTGTGTATTTGCTCTTCCTATAAGGGTTTATTAGTATGACAAATGTGCCTCTTGTTTATGCTTCCCTCGAATTGTCCCCGTTTCACTCTTGGTGGGGAATTAAGTACGCGACTTTAATGTCAAATAGATGTGAGCGGCAATCTCATCAACTTCGATATCTAACACGCATACTATTTAACTAGTTCTCCCTTTTTCACAATAGATATATTATATCTTTATCAAAGATGACCTATTTGCTCAAGTTGGGATAGACTATGGACTTAGACAATTGGTTGCATGACATGATACAAGGCCACGATAGGACCAATCTGGAACGACAACGACACACCATCAAGTGCAGCGTTTGTTGTTTCTAGCCTGGTGATGATCATTATTATATGAACTTGCTTTACAAAGAATAGAATGATTAAGCTGACTAATGCCAAGACCCAATAGTCTTTTGCATTCCATAAACTCTTGTCTACAGCAACGACATCTTTCACCTTGGCTAGCTTGGTTGGGTACACCAGTAAACCTCATGGGAGCGATGGTCACGAACAACTGTAGACAATGTCGGTGTGAATGGCGCGTCAAGCCCAAGCCCAAGTGATCTGGGGTGAAATGTAAAGTCAGCCTGAACGTGATCATGGAACAAGCTACGCACAGCAACCAAGTGCCACTGCCTGGCCATCGACTCACAGGCATGAACAGGACTCTACCGTGTTCACAGCCTGGCATCTCGATAGCTAGAGTAACCATAGGATGCTTGCCCAGGTATTTCTTCGAGCTGCCAGTACGTTTTGGCACTGCATGGCACTGCTACACGTCATTCCCTCTCAAGTATCAACAGCGCCTCCATATTGAACTTACGACGTGTTCAACTTTCTCCTTCCAGCACCCACAGGGCCGACGGCCAGAAAACAAAACGCGACTTCTTGTTTTCCTTCAAGCTTGCGCTGCTTCGTCGTTGGCAGCCTGAAATCCCACCTCGTCTCCCTCTCCTCAAGAACATCTCTGCATCCCCTCATCAGCAACATGTCTGACCCGTACGTGCTTGATCACTTCACCTCAATGATAAGCGTTGACGTTGGTAGCAGGACAAAAGATCCCCCGGCATCCATGTCGAGCTGCCCTGTTGAAGTGCACCTCCTCATCGTCAACTGCCTCTGGCGACAGCGCACCACCCTCCATGCCCTGTCACTCGTCAACAAACACTTCAGCATCATCGCCCAGCCCTTTCTGTACGAGGAGGTTGATGTAGGATGGGCAGATGGAGAATCTCCCCCCTTGACTCTCATCATCCGCACTCTGCTGGACCGACCTGAACTGGCCAACAACATCAAATTCCTTCGCCTTGACGGCTGGAACTTCCCCGACAGAGTCCCTGATCGACTGCCGAGAATCTCGCCTGCCGCCTTGGACTTGGAAAAGGTCGCCCAATTCATCACCAACTCCAATGTTCTACTTGGACAAGAATGGGGAGAGGGAATCTTTGACGGAGAGCTAGATGCCATCGTTGCTCTGTTGCTCGCTTTGCTGCCTCGACTCAAGTCCCTCTTTCTCGGACAAGACTTTTCAACCGAGATCATCTACGTGGGCATGATTCTTGATCCCAATCAAGTGAACAACCCTGACCACAGGATCCATAAGTTTGAGCACCTCCGAAAGGTGACCATGAAGAACGAAAACATGGATCGCTATCACAACATGTACGACTTTTCCGAAAGCGCCCTCGCTTTCTTCAACATGTCACAGCTTGAAGAGCTATCCATGGCCCCTATTCTCCCTGAGATCGACTTCACGTGGCCGACCGGGACCCCCCAGCCCATGGAAAAGCTCAAGTATCTGCACGTGGAGAGAGTGAGAGAGACGCAGCTCGAGCGAATCCTTTGTCTTGCACCCAACCTCAAAAGCTTTAGTTGGAACTGGTCCTACGACAACGAGCGGGATGGCGCCGAGCATGGAAACCTCTTTGAACTGGACCGTATGGATTCTGCATTCAGAGTCGTCAACAAGACACTCACTGCCATCTCAATCACGGTCGACGAAGACGGTGGAATCAACCATCCAGATCATTTCTGGCACATCAGAGTGAGCGGAAACCTGGAGGGCTTGGTAGACTTTACAAACCTACGAGACCTCACCATTCCTCTGGTCCTCCTCCTAGGATACTCACCAGACTCTGCACCTCCGCTGCGATCCAGGGTTCCCCCGACAGTCCTCAGGCTGTATCTCACCGACAACCTGTGTTTCCAAGACCACTTCAAATGGGACCGGAACTCTTTGATGACGCATATGATGCCCTTTATATACGCCGAGCTATCTTCGCGAACCAAACTCGACGAGTTCGTCCTTGCCGGCACCGTCTTCAACATCCTCTTGCCGTGGGACCAGCGAAAGGAACTTGGTCTTTTGGCTGCTCGCGCACGCATCAAGTTCAACGTTTGGGAATGGACCCCGGGCGAGACGATGAAAGAGCGAGAGGATTTTGAGCGTCGACTGCGATATGAACCTCGCGGGGAGAAGAAGGCATGAGATGCTTACCACGATATGTGGGTGGAATGGCTGAGATGGCACTGGCTATGCTCTTGTGTGTTTGGAAGTGCGCGAGTGTGATTACATCAGATTTGTGAGCGACGAGTTCTTGGCAAGCTTTTGAGATTGTTAGCAAACTGATAGAGCTTTTGATGAACCTAGAGGCTTTAGAAGGACAAAGGCGTTGAGACAAAAGACAGGCAACGAGCATTGTACGACGGGGAATGACATGTCTGTCAAGGCCGACTGCGGAATCGCACAAGTTTATTATATAAATGCATTAGACTGGAAGAAAAGAAAAAGCTAGTGTATTATTAGCATCTTGTTTAGTGAAAGGTGCTACGCTCATGCGGCCTCGGAACAGTAGTCGTCAACCAGCCTTGTGTTGTATTGAATCATGCAAAGATACGCGGCATACGTCGAGTCTCTTCATTATTATCAGAAATGCGGAATAATCCATAGAACATATGCTGTAACCACCTGCTTCTCGGCCAACGCCTCGGCCATCTCAGAACAACATCCCCTTGGTCTGAGACCTTTCACTCAGGCGATGGTTTTTCATCAACAAGATCCAAGCAACAGGCCATGAATGCGATTTGCTCGATCATGACAAATGCTCCTCCGGCCAGGGAACCGAGAACTTCGCACATGATGATATAGCCAACGTGTGTATCCGGCATGCGGAACTTGATCATCAGACCCGTCATAAGCATCTGGAGGGGGAGCATGGCCATAGCAAGCCACCTGTATCGATCTGTAATGCGAAGGAGGCTGAAAGGGAAAAGGTCAGTAGAATGCTGATAGTTACAGGGAAGAGTGAGACTCGCATTCCAACGGGGACTGCCCATCCGCAAGACACGATGTTGAAGATGCTTGTGATGTATCCGGCCTTGGAAACACTCAGATTGTAGACAACCTGCAGATAGGAAGAGAACTGCAGCTTGTAACAACTTCAAGCATCCAGTCAGTGACCATCGAATAGCCCATAGACGCGTAAGAACCTACTAGAAGCTGATCCACATATTACCACCGAGCAGACAAGCTGCCAGAACGGACCTGTTCTTGAAGAGGTCAAGGGGGATAAATGACCTGGGAGCAACGTATTTTTCAAACAAGGGAAAGACAATGATGCAAACACAACCAATGACCAGCATCGCAACGACACTGAAGACCTGAGCCGCAGCATAGGTCTGGACGTTGGCACAGGCGGCCATAAGAACCAGGGCTGGTATTGTCAGTCTTGCCCTCAACAAATCGTGCTTATCGTGAGTTCACTTGCAGATGACAACGCAGGACAGCATGATCAAGAGGCCCTGTACTCGACCGATCGCATCCATGATTCGAGCCAGCGGCAGCTTGCTCACACCCGCGACAAGGTTGGAAACGATACCAGTAGCGCTCATCAGGCCGTGCAGACCAAAGCTACTGACGACATATGGAAGCAGTGAGTGGGAGATTTGCTGCTGGAGAGAATCTGTAAAGAAGACGAGCCAGATGCTGCGATGTCAACGTTAGACCATGACGCTAGACGGTGTTTAGTTTTGTGTACTAGACATACAGTAGATAGGCGGCAATGAGCCATGGCTTGGTCCAAGTCTGTGTCAAAGCCTGCATCTTCTCAACGCCTCTCAACCCATCCGTGGACGCGACATCAGCGTCACTGCCTGTATGATTCTTCTCGTCATGATCCTCACGGTCGTCGACCTTGGTCTGCTGTGTCTGGGCAATGGCCTTGGGGCCCGATTCAAGCTCATCTTGCTGCACCATTGTGAAGTTGCATATATATAGAACCATCACTCTATAGAACAACGTTCGCCGAGGAGCGAGAGGCATTTAACTGTAGTGCTGGCCAATGCAACGTCCCACCGTCTCTTGTCCCATTGACTCGCCGTGTACTCTATAACATGGAACCACTATAAATGCAAAGCAAACCAGGCCAGGATAAGGCAAACTTTCGTCGCTTAGTGGTTCGTGGCATTGTGCCGAGGACAGGGACTCAGCTGCAGTCTTGGACTAACGGGCCCAGGACCATCCCTAAAGACAAATGATTCAAGTCAATATCAGGCAATAAGCCGGCGTTGGGCGTGGCATGTCACGCAATCGATCCTGAAATATGATTGTATAGCAAAAGACAACTAGGAACAGCCCAACGCCATGTTGAGAGGTCTCGCCACGCTGTCCCATAGGAACCCCATTCTCGTCTGCTGAGCATCTGCCTAGCACGATATACTTCTTCTTTCATGTCTATAGCATACACATGGTAAGTCAACCCTATAAACCATCCACACACCTTGGGGCGACTAGATGGACGCTTGGATGTTTCGCAAGTCTTTTAATGCCGTATCGACAAAGTTCATTGCCACCCGAACACGATCCGTCTCGTCATTGAGCACATATCGATTCACGCCGTCGTCCATTTCTCTGCCTCTATTGTCTAGACATGTCAGAAAGCCCTGCACAATGTGGCTCATCTTGGTGCCTGCTTCAGACGGGATATATGTCTCGCTCATTGATACTAGGACCTTTTTGTTTTGACTGGGAAATCTTGTGTAGGGGTCCATAGCTTCGTCCGGCTGGAAGCCCAGCTTTCTAAAAGCGCTGGTGAAGGCCTCGGAGACGGAGACGTGTTCACAAACACCATCTGACTGCAAGACACTTTCCCAACGGATGATTTCCAGCATGCAAGCACCGAGACTGTACACGTCATGTGCCATAGAATACTCGCGCTCGGCGGTAGGTACTTGGCGCTCAGGGTGCTGGTAGATTCTTGTCTGAATATTGACCGGGTTAACAAAGGTGGTCACCCCTCGTTCGGCCTCACGGGCATACTGCCAACCAACAAGGGACAACGCAGGAATATCTTCCCCAGGCTTTGCAGTTGGCGACTGAAGAACCCCCGGTGGATGGATTAGGATATTTTCCGGTCGAATGTTCTTGTGCACTAAGCCGAGCATCTGCGTTTGAAGAACAGAAGTCGCAAGCTGGTAGCAAAGATCGACGCGGAAATTCAGTGATGGTTTGAACGGATGGTTGACTATAAACTCAGAGAGTGTCAACGGCAGTCTCCCGTCGAAAGGACCTCGGAAGATGAGCTGAAAAGAGCCATGGTTGTGGCGAGCGTCGTCTCGATATCCAAGAAATGGCAGTATACCCGAATCAGGCTGTGCCTGGGAAAGCTTTTGGGAAAGAATATCGATGCTCTCTTTGACTTCGTTCTTCGTCCCCGACTCATATGGTTTCGACTCCATCAAGAACCAGGCGACGTCTCGAGAGGCCGGCGTTCTGCCTCGCACGAGACCGGTTGAACTCTCACCGATGCTTTCTAGGATGGTGAAATCTGAAGATGGGAGATAATGCGAAGATGGACCATTGAGATATTCTCGCAGCATCATAACCTCATCGCGAAACTCATTCCGAAGTCGGGTGAGGATTCCACTGTTGCCAATCTCCAAGAGCTCATTCCTAGCTTCCCGTCTTTGCAGTGACTCCCAGATCGACTGGCTGCTGGCCATTTCGTCCATGAGTTGCTGGACTCGTATTAGTTCACGCTTGATGCGGTCCCATGTTCGGCGCAGACGATTCTTGTGCTGCTCGTCAATCATGCGGCTTTTCAGGACCGACTGGGCGAGTGTGATGAGAACTGCAAGCTGATTCTGTCGTTCTTCTACTCCGAAAATAGCCAGTTCTTGCGTCAAAGGCTCCAGCTTTCTTCTGTTTTCGACTCGTTGGTAGATACGATAGCCATATTGAGCGAGAACTGGGGCGGCAGATACGGCACCAAGGGCTAGTCCGGCGATTTCCATCTTGTCAGTTGAAAAGATACAAGTGAACAGTTGGAAGAACTGCCTCTTTGAACGTGAACTTGGGCCAGTTGAGAACCTGAGATGTGTTGGTCAGCATGCCAAGTTTGGGGCGTCTTTGCCCTTTTCGTCCTCCCGAGCCTGGTCTTTAAATCACAGGCTCACTCGATTACTTCAACGTGGCTTATTCATGTAAGCCCATGCAAGGTTGACAGTCTCATCTCTGCATTTCAACCTCAGTTCTACCCCTCACCCTCCAGCCCAAGCACCATCGATACACGGTGCTGCTGTTGGTTTAGGCCATGACCTAGATGATCGACACGTTGTAGATATGTTATATCAGCACTTTTTGTGACATTCCGTCGTCCAATATGGAATCCTTGGTCGGCCGGACAGTGGCTTCTTACTCCTCCTCGGGCTTGTCACAAGTCACAACAGACCTACCTGGCTTGCTCTCAAATATAGAGGAGCTTCTCTTAACCGATCAGCAGTCAACGCAAGACCTTAGATATCTCCGCCTTGCTCACTCTACGATTCGAGATGGCCTAGACAGAAAGTCTGAACATGGCTCGAATCTGTTGGAAAGCTATTTGTACGAGGTTGGATCGTACGTGGCGTCGATTCGCAAGTGTGGTACCACCGCTCGACATCTACGACTACAGAAGGATCCAGGATACATGAAGCATCCCAAAGTTGTTTTCCGTCTTCGAAAACTCGCCGAACAGCTCCAAGAGGCTCGCATATGGGCCGAACTCTTGCAGTATCGCTTGGAAGAGAAGCTGCCACACGTGTTGGGCTTCGATGTAGGGGCACCGCGACTAAGAGACTGGCTCAAGACGCTGATACCAAAGCATGTTGTGAATCATAACCCAACACCTGGGTCGGCTGCGCCTCTGTCAAAGATAAATCTAGCCCAGGATTGGCTCAAATGTCCAGGAAAGCTACTCTGGTGCTCAACGCCTAGCAGGAAGACGAGTAGCAACAAGACAGAACCTGCCGATGAAGTGTGAGGATATCCGAACTATCAACTTGGGGCCATGTGTATTTACTCTCCTCGCAGATACTCCATCCAAGACCGGATTTTCCAGGATTTCCCTTGCGACGCTTTTGTCACAAATATCACATTCAGTACTTCATCAGTGCCCTGTGAAGCTATCGATATTGTTTTATGCCTCATCAGCGGAATTATAGCCTCTAAACGCCCATCCCTTGTCATGAAAGCCTGGTATCTCAGTCAGATGGAGGCTCGACCCTTTTTCCAAGACGCCAAACGGATACTCTTCCACGAATTAAGACGAATGTCAAGATCCTTTATCGTCTTTGAAAACCTACCGTCTTTTGGATACATGAGCAGTTTCCCTGGGCTCTTTGAAGAAATGTTAAAAGAAGGCCACAATCTCTTGGTTCTTTCGCCAGTGTCCCCGTCGTCTTTATTCTTGCCCGACCGTTGCTCCTATATTACCCATGACGAACTGCAAACCGGAATCAAGGACTCAGAAAGCAGTAACTATAAGACAGACTCGCACTCTACATCATCTCTGCCGTCAGCATTATCCCACACTGTCCCGGCTGGACGATCACCAGATGGGTACAATCGTGGGGCTTCTCCAGCAAAAGGCGAATTATATCCTGCCCATCTATCCGAGTGGTTGCTCAAAAGAGACTTGCCAACCGAGTATTTTCATTCCCGATCTTCGGGCTATCAGGGCACTTCTGGGCCGACACCGATTTCAGTCGGGGATGTGTTCTCGATCTCTGACCCCAAAAGGGAGGCCTGGCCATTTTGTATCAACGAGTTGGCATGCGAGAAAAGTGTATACGCCAAAATCTCTCTGGATGTACTTACCTGGTTGGGCTTCTCTTTCGAACCGCTAACAACCGAAGAAATGCGCGTCGTTGTTGAGTTTAGTATTGGGCATTATCATACTGACAAGCAATCAAGACCTGATCCCTTTAGTTATGCTACTAGATGGCGTTTCAGCCAGGGTGAAGATACCAAAGGCCTGCGAACGAAGCTAGAGCTCCAGAATGAACTTATCAAAGACGATAAACCGCCACCGGACGGTCATCATGCACTTCTGGCTAGAACATGCATCTCCTACATCAAAGCAGCATATGGAACTGGAGTACCCCCAGAAGATGATAGCGAAGTGACGGCTTGGCTGAGGCGTCACCCTTTTCTTCACTATGCGGTGAAATACTGGGGAGATCACGCTCGATCAGTGATTCGTGCTTCTGACGACTTTATCAGGGAGATTGTCACGTTCTTGGAATCCCATGCCATGATGGAGTTTTTGGTGCACGTTTTCTCCGTTGACGGCGGACATGCGGAACTCCATGGTCAAGCATATAGCCGCATGAATGGGTTGCATCTAGCTTCTGCTTTTGGCTTGACAAGGACTGCATCGCAACTAATATCATCTGGCAGTTTCAGTCCCTACTCCAAGACAGATGATGACTGGACGGCCTTGCATTGGGCAACTAAAAGCGGTCATCTTGACATGGTCTCTTTTCTTCTTTCTCTGGGAGATATGAACACGTTGATAGATCGAAAGACAAGGACAGAGGGCTGGACAGCACTTCATCTAGCTACAGTTGAAGGCTTCTTGCCTGTCATCGAGGCCTTGGCCTCAGCAAATGCCAACGTCAACGCCCAAGACAATATGGGCAGAACCTCACTATATCTGGCATGCTGGTATGGTCACGTCGGCATCATTAGGTTTCTTATATCCAGGGGAGCAGATCCCAACATCGACAACGTCTACACCACACCCTTACACTGCGCAGTCAAGCGAGGAGAAATTGAGATTGTCCGCGCTTTGGTGTCAACGCCAGGCAGCGATATAAATCTGAACATGAGAGATCCTCTACAACGTACGGCCCTAGAGGAAGCACAAGAAAGAGGCCAACACAAGATAGCAGCCTTTCTTATAGAGTCAGGAGCCCAATGCCGGGAGTATTTCCACTACTACAACCAGCATGCAAAACTCCAGAATGACCGTGCCACTCGTTTTGACTGGCAGGCTTATGAGATAGACCAAACTCTCTCTCAGAAGATAAAGAATGGCAATCAATGTATTTGTCACGTTCTGAGACCACAAAAGATCAGTCCCGAGACCCCCAAGGTTAGTGTAACGAGGTAGCATGGGATTTGACACCACCTGAGAGGATACTTTGCTGATAATTCCCCAGCTGGTATTCCAGAAAACATTTGATATTGGTGGCAGTCACCCGGAGAAAGTCCAGAAGTACTCTTTTGCCGAACGGCAAATTCTTTACCACACGCGTCACCCGCATATCGTTCAATACATAGATTCAATGGACAATCCAACAAACAACACCTTTGTCCTTTTCATGGAGTATTGCGAAGAAGGCGACCTGGCAACAAAACACGGTATATCGTTGGTAGGTCTGTCGGCCGAAGATAAACGATACGGCTTTTTGGACCCCCAGACGGTTCAAGAATCAGTTGTTCGGCCCTTGACTGGCATTGAAACCTGGAGCATGATCTGGCAGCTTGCTTCTGCCTTGGCCTACCTTCATTATGGCTTGGCGATCCGGAACCAGGGTGCGGTTCTCCAAGCTGTTGTAGAAGATCCATGGGAACACGTTATCCATCGAGATATAAAGCCCGCAAACAGTGAGCCCAACAAACCTGCCTAGACTAACTCGGGAAATTAACGAGCTTTAAGTTGTTCTTCAGAGCGATGAGCAAGACAAATGCATCTTCAAAGTTTGTGATATGGGTATAGCATCACATGCAGGCCGCGGGACGGAACAGAACCAGACGCAATGGATCGGGACCCGCGAGCTGCAGCCACCAGTGAGTCATCAGTATTCTTTACAGTTGATTCTCTTTACAGGTTGAGACCTTTGTTCTAATAATCTTCCAGGAAGTGTTGCGCGGTGAGCGTTGGACAACACTGGGAGATATATACTCTCTCGGAGGTGAATGATTTCCCATATTCCTATTGTCGTTATTTGCTAACTGAGAAGAAACTATACGACTAGTATCCAAGTTCAAGGGCGAAGTGCTTAATTGTCAGTGCTTCAGGGATCTTCTCGACGCGATTAGAGGACCTGATGAGGATTCTCGAGCTTCTAGTCTCAATATCATGGAAATTGCCTACCGGAGCTTACAAGCAACATCTGGGCACAGTAAGATTATTCCTAAGCTTGTCACCAAGGAGATGCATGCCGTCCATGATCTTCTTGGGCGCGGTGACGGCGGTTACTTATCTCAATGCTTCAGCCTTACTGCAAAGTTCCTGGATACTCTTGAACCATTGCACAGCTATGGCCAGAGGAAAGGTAGAGAGAATGTGCTCTGTAGGCTGCTGCTCCTTCTCAACGATGGATCCGTTGACATGTTCAAGGATACTATGCATCCATTCACCTTGCATCTTCTAGTTCTGCTCGAAGGGAGAACAAGGACTGAAAAGCTATCTAGATTACATCTACTGGAAAGTCTCCTAGAGAACGGAGCTGACGTCAACCGCCAATGGCCGAAATCAGGATGGACGGCTCTGCACCTCGCTGCTCAAGAGGGAAAACACACCATTGTGCCAATACTGCTCCAACACGGGGCTAGATGGGGGGTGAGAGATAGATATGGAAGAACTGCATGGGACTATGCGAATGAGAATGGACTAAGAGAGATGGCTGAGCAATTAAAGGACACAAGGGGTAGGATCCTCGTAGGACATGAAGGGGAAAGCATGGATTCTGCGTCAAAGAGGCGAAAATTAGCATAAATAGTATGATAGACTTTAGACAAAGCGATACGAGCTATACAGTGCTACCTAACAAGAGATGGTTCTTCTTGGTTATGACAGTAAATGGCACAGTTTGATCCTCCTAGCCAAATATAGGATATTGTTTAGGCCGTAAAGAGTCTGATACTATAGTAGTGAAATTACCGATTATCATATTACACATATATTCATCGTTTTAGTTGTCATGGTGGTTTCCAAGATAACACATAGTCAATAGGAAATTCTCGACTCCAAAGCATTTTGAATCCATTGCCAGAGTCTTTTGTCGGCAACAAAATTTGGATTCAGTTCCGACATGAGCGTGAGCTTTCTTGCAACAGTAAGTTCCTCAGACTCTTTCATATGGGTATTGCCACTATTTTTATCTTCCTCCTCTGGCTCATCTTCAATCAACTTGGCCAGAAGTGCCCTGCCATGCTCCTGCATACTCCGGTCACTGAATTGTCGCGGAATGTCGTGCGAGTCTTTCTTGTAGACAAGTTCATACAGCGTCTTGAAATGCATGTAATCCTGTGTAGAAAGCATTCGAACCAACCTGACAAAACGCCACATTTTATCAGCTGTTCTCCATTGCTCAGATCCAACTATTTGACCTCCCTGGCAAAAGCCTGATCTGAAGGCGACGACGAGCGACTCTTTAGGTGGTGAAAGAGATCCATTTAGTCCTGGGGTGGCAAGCAATTCAGACATGGGGCTAGATGATGCGGAGCCCCAATCAATGATAGACGTGATGTTGAAGTCGTCGTCGACAAAGATGTTACCGACGTGAAGGTCGGGGTGACAAAGGACAAAAGCCTCATCTTTGGAGGTTAGACAAGGAATCATGTCGTAAAGGAAATGGCCGGCCAGACAGAATGAAAGTCGGTTTTGGCTCCCCTCGATCTGATCTCCAACTGAGCAGAACGTACGCCATCTTTGTACCGCCTGACGATAGCTAGTCCAGTGGGGATATTCGAAGGGATCAGGTATTGGTGCAAAGAAACTGTGAGGGGTGAGTGGCAGCTCTTGGGCATGAGCTATGAATGCTGAGATTAGAGAGTGAAAGTATTGGCACTCTTGAGTGAAGGGCCCTCGGTCTATGCCCTCCAGCTCATCCCTGTTTTGCCAAAGAAGTGATGGGCCAAGGCATTCGCCCACAATGTAGTTGCCGACAGCATCTTGAAACAGCGATCCAAGCTTGTCGAAATGATGCTTCGATAGACAGGACATGATAGCTCCGAGCTGTTCCATTATCTTCTCTCGATGCCGGTCCTCAAGGGGTAGAAGTGGGCGTAGATTTGGATACCCCGGTAGCTGTGAGAGCTCAACCCAGTTGTAGTCGGACAATGGCCGACCATTGGCCTTGCTCATGAGGATATACGGCACTCCGACTTCGTTATCATAATCCCCGCTATCAACTAATCAATGTCTTGTCTAGCTATTTTACTGTGCTGCCACCAAACAAACCTGAAAGAGTACACTTCCGGGACTGGGATGACGGTATGTGCCTCGAGGTACTTCAATGTACAAGCTTCACTGACAAGCATTCTAGACGCAGATTCATCTGTCACGATGGTGCTGAGGTCCCTACGCGGCGATCGAAAAGCCCATTCGATGCCATCCTCGAAAATGATGAAAATGACCCAATTTAGACTCCCGGTTTTCGGTTTGATCGATTCATCAGCAGTGCATGGTCGACCTCGAAGTCTCGTGGCTAGAGAGAGAAGGTCATCGAGGTTGAATTTGGCATGGGAGAAGATCTTGGGTAGCATGATATAAAACGTTCTGCCGCTTGCAAGAAGACATGTAATAAAAAGAAAAGTTGAGGACAGCCAACACTGATCCTTGTAGCCGGAAGACCAACTGCGGTGAGATTAAGTGGCTGATGCACCGGGTCAACGCTGATCCGACGCATATAGCTGTTGTCCATGACACTTTGGTGGTTGTCCGTTTAGATAATTCTGACATTTATATAAAGAGAATAGTTGTACTTGAACATCACTTGACCATCAATTATCTAGGACAGAAGTAATCTAAGTTGACATTATATTCCAATGTGGTATTGATACGGAGAGAGTAGGGTATAGAAGAATATATTGGAACTTGGTACGCGTCACTTTAGGCACCAACCAACAACACAGAGCTTGCTCCTCAACAATCTTTCCGAGGGGCCATCTGCAGCTTCTCCAACCTCAGCTGCGGAAGCACCAGATCAAATCTTGTCGACCCTATAATCATCCAAAATGTCCTTTGGCGGCCAAACACCCACCATCATTGTCCTCAAGGAGGGTTGGTACGCCTCTACTGTAAGCTTAGCACACACGCTGACCTGACCCCCTCCAGGAACGGACACCTCCCAGGGCAAAGGCCAGATCATTTCCAACATCGACGCGTGCCTTGCCGTGCAATCGACCCTAAAGTCCACCCTTGGACCCTATGGAGGTGATCTGTTGATGGTGGATGAGAACGGCAAGCAAACCATTACCAACGACGGTGCGACGGTGATGAAGGTGGGCGCCCGCAGCTCTCCCTTTCCTTCTGGGCCCGACCTAACGTTATGAAGCTTCTAGACATCGTCCACCCTGCGGCACGGATCCTCGTCGATATTGCGCGATCACAAGATGCGGAAGTTGGAGACGGGACTACCTCTGTGGTAGTGCTGGCTGGCAGCATACTCAAAGAGATGAAAGACCACGTTGAACAGGGGATCAGCTCGCAGACCATCATCAAGGGCCTGAGGAAAGCTTCCGCAATGGCAGTCAACAAGATCAAGGAGATGGCGGTCGATACGAGCGTCGCGGATGAGAGAGAGACCCTCAGCAAGCTAGCGGCGACTGCTATGACGAGCAAGTTGATCAAGAGCAACACAGACTTCTTTACCAAGAGTATGTCCCCCGCCCATCACCATTTTGACCGTGCTGACAGCTATAGTGGCTGTCGACGCCGTCCTTTCTCTGGATCAGGAAGATCTCAACGAGAAATTGATTGGGGTCAAGAAGATCCCGGGCGGCTCATTAACCGATTCGATGTTCATCAACGGCGTTGCATTCAACAAGACTTTCTCCTACGCCGGCTTCGAACAACAGCCAAAGACACTCACTCAGCCTAAGATTGCATGCCTCAACGTAGAGCTCGAACTCAAGGCCGAAAAGGATAATGCAGAGGTGCGAGTCGAGCAGGTATCCGACTATCAGGCCATCGTCGATGCAGAATGGCAAATCATCTACAAGAAGCTCGATTCCATCTACCAAACAGGTGCCAAGATAGTCCTCAGCAAGCTACCTATCGGCGATTTAGCGACGCAATTCTTCGCCGACCGCGATATTTTCTGTGCTGGTCGAGTGGCTAGCGAGGACATGGAACGTGTCATCCAAGCCACCGGCGCCGTCCTCCAGTCAACATGTTCTGATATCCTTCCTGAACACCTCGGAAGTTGCGGCAAATTTGAGGAACGTCAAATTGGCGGTGAACGGTTCAACTTCTTTGAAGATTGTGCCGAGGCCAAAACGTGTACGCTGCTATTGCGCGGCGGCGCAGAACAGTTCATCGCTGAGGTGGAGCGCTCGTTACATGATGCTATCATGATTGTGAAGCGTGCTATACTCAACCGTACCATCGTCGGCGGCGGCGGCGCCTGCGAGATGGAGGTATCATCCTATCTCAGCCACTACGCCGACGAAGTTCAGGACAAGCGACAGGCTGTCATCAAGAGCTTTGCCAAGGCACTTGAGATCATCCCGCGCCAACTCTGTGACAACGCGGGTTTCGATGCGACAGATATTCTGAACAAGCTACGCGTTGAGCATCACAAGGGAAACATTTGGGCGGGAGTAGATTTTGAACACGAAGACGTTGCCGACATGATGGGCAGTTTTGTGTGGGAGCCAGCGCTGGTCAAGATCAACGCCCTTCAAGCTGCCACCGAGGCCAGCTGTTTGATTCTGGGTGTGGATGAGACGATCCGGAACGAAGAAAGCGCAAAGCCGCAGGCACCGGGCGCGCTCCCTTCTGGTGCCGCCCAGCGCGCGTTGCGTGGAAGAGGGCGAAGCATGCCGAGGCTCTGACAGACCGGAAGAGGACGTAGGGTAAATAAGACCAAGATGCATCCGTCATCGTGGCGCAAGGCTGTTGTTCGTGGAATGCGATGGTAAATAGCGATGTACTAGACAGCTGCGATGGGGCTTTTAATACTATGCCCGAGCCTTGTATCTTTGGCAAGTTGCTGTGTGCATAGGCTTGTCGCAATGAGCATAGCATACGACCTCTGACAACGCTAGTATTGCCTTGCAGGCCCTCAGCCTGACCTTGTTATTTGTTTACACAGGGGCTTAACTGATTATAGAGAGCTAGTATTGCAAGGAATTCTCCTTAATAATTATTACCTCTACTTTTTGATAGGTAAAGCTCAATACTAAATCGGCGCCAAAGCTCAGTAGGAAAAGTATGTTTATTTCTGCGGAGTGTAGAATAATAGATACTTCCTTCACCGTTCGTTCTATCCGCTCCGGGGACTACTCCCACTCTTCCTTAGCCGTCCCGCGTGGCAGCCTGTCGCTATAGCAACAGAAAACCCCACTAACACCCAAGTCAGGAGCATTGTTTTCATGCAGGTTACATTATAAAAATCCTCGACTTTTATAAACCTTCATAACAAGTCTCTCCTGCTGTGGCAGCTGAATTAATATCGCTATCCTCAATACGTTTTCTTTCCTCTCTCTTCTTGAGCTTCCTTGCACGACGATAAGATGGCCGATATGTCGCTCGAGGCTCGTCTACGGCTTATGTCTGTCCGAGATGAGAATGATGCACGCGACGGGAAGAAGCTGCACCAGAAGACCAAGGTTGGCCCGACCTATTAAGAGGTTGTGATAGGTTCTCAGGGCACCATTAATAACAGCGAGCAGGTTGCAACCACTATCACTCAGCTTTCGGACAAGCCCTACGCGCTAAATGATTCCGAAAACACGGTCGATGAGCAGCACAATAAAGTCGCCATTACTGTCCCCTCACGAGTTGCTCAAGTAGCAAGGAGCGGACAAGGTCCTCTGCCGACTCGAAAGCCCCTCTCTATCGTGCCACCCGAAGCGGTCGACGCGGCACAAAACGCCACTTCTATCATCAAGCAACCCAGCGTGAAGAAGTTTCATCTGGGCATGTTCGAGATTGGCAAGTCCTTGGGCAAGGGGAAGTTTGGACGAGTTTACCTTGCACGGGAGCGACAAAGTGGCTTCGTTTGTGCGTTGAAAGTAATGTATAAGGATGAGATTCACGGCAACACCCAGCTACAGGTGCGTCGAGAAGTCGAGATCCAGAGTCACCTACGCCATCCCAACATCCTTCGGCTGTACGGTCACTTTGACGATACCAAGCGAATTTTCCTGATACTCGAATTTGCCGGCAAAGGGGAACTATACAAGCACCTGCGTAAAGCCGGTCGTTTCCCGGAGTGGAAGGCAGCGCAATATATTGCGCAAATGGCAAGCGCTTTACGATATCTCCATCGCAAACACGTCATACATCGGGACATCAAGCCTGAGAATATCCTCGTTGGTATTCATGGAGAGATTAAGATGTCAGACTTTGGCTGGAGTGTTCATGCACCAAGTGGTCGTAGGCTTACCCAGTGCGGTACGCTGGACTACTTGCCTCCTGAGATGGTTGATCCAAGACGATATGGCAAATCCTACGACGAGAAGGTGGATCTATGGTCCTTAGGGGTCTTGATCTATGAGTTCTTAGTCGGGGAAGCACCTTTTGAGGATACGCCTGTCATGACGCAAAAGCGAATTACCAAGGCGGATATGTCGATCCCTTCCTTTGTTAGCCTTGAGGCGAAGGACCTGATCAAAAGAGTGAGTCATGCTTTTGCCAACGCCAACATGGTACTAACTCTTCACGAAGCTACTGGTTCTTGACCCCGATAAGAGAATTCCCTTGCACGAAGTCCAGCAACACCCTTGGATTGTTAAACACTGCCGGGGCGAAAAAGAAAAGCAGTAGTAATGGCGGCATCGTTCGATTAGCTTGGTGGGCGTTGAAATGCATTATTAGGATTTGGCGTGTCGCATCTATTAGGGTACTTTAAATAACTCGGGCTATTTTCTCACACTACAATGGCATCGCCATAACAATTATTCTGTTTAAGAAAGGCAGTCTTAATAATATGGCCAGCTATCTCTATTTTCTGTCAGTCTTCATTGTTATTTCGGACTGAGAGGCTCATATTACTGTGCTGTTGGGATGTGCTAATTGCCAAACTTGCTGCTGCTGACGAGCTCGGGATCACGTGACTAGCCGAAGTTAGCCCGAACAAGCCAATTAATGCTAAGAGTATGATTTTGTTTCGTCGTCTAACAATTGTTTGTTTGCCAACTTAGCCTTGCATAATATTCAAATACTGTTTATTTCCTTGATTTTCTTTCAAACTACAGCCAGGATCCGCCACAATGACCTCCTCACTTGGCAGCCTTCTTATAGAGCTGCAGCACTTGATCCTAGGGTTGCTTTTGCCCCTCTGCGATGAGTTGCCCCGTGACTTATCCTCAGTGAGCAAAGTCAATAAACATCTCCGCAGGGTGGCTGAACCGCTTCTTTATTCCGAGGTATATGTCAAATGGGACAAGAAGAAACGGCCATCCATCAGTCCTATTATTCCTCTGCTGCGGACTGTTCTCAACAGGCCCGAGGTGGCTAGTTACATCCAGGTTCTCTGTCTTGGTGGCGACAATATTCAGGGATGGGATGAGGACTGGGACCCGTGCCCTCCAGTATCCGTCATTGACCTTGATATGGACAAAGCCTCTAAAACAATCGAACGGACTAAAGTTAAGACTGCTCAACTCTGGATGCAGGAACTCCGGGCTGGGTCTATGGATGCCGTTGCTGCGCTCCTCTTGTCCCAGACCTTGAACCTAAAATGTCTCCGCTTACAGCTCAACTATACCCCAGCCAATTCATTCCTGGGACTAGTAGCCAGAGCTGCCCTCCTCAAGCCGTCAGACCATCAACTGCCCAAGTACCAACGCCTCAGTGAGGTTGCTTTCTCCTGGCAACCAGGTGAACACCGTCCAGAGGGCTATAAAAACACGCAAGATGTCCTTCCCTTTTTCTATCTCCCAGAACTTCGGCATTTCTCAGTTGCGATTGATAACCCCATCGTGTTGGAGTGGCCATCGCAAGCACCTATATGCACCACACTCGAGTCTCTAGATCTGCATAGGCTGCGTGAGGTGCAGTTGGTTTCACTCTTGTCAACTCTCAAGGGGCTTAAACGGCTAGCATGGGAATTCTTTTACCAAGATGACCCAGACGTCGAACAAGCCAACGCGAGTATCGTGCAACTTGACAAGCTAGCAGTGGCACTGAACAAGGTTAGCGACACCCTCACAGACTTGACTATCACAGCCTTCACTGGCCTTCCTGAGTCCATAGCAGAGCCTGAAGAGACACCCTTGGTACTTGCTGGGTCTTTGGATGGCTTCATCCATCTACGCAATCTGCGGCGCCTCGAGATCCCATGGGTCTTCCTGATGGGGCCAGCTTCAGCCGCAGGAACGAAACGCTTGAGGGATGGGGTTCCCGTCAACACCGAGACCCTTGTTCTGACAGAGGATCTGCGGCTGTATGAAGAGTTTGAGTGGGGGGATGAGGATATCCTAACTACGATCGAAGAAGAGTTAGAGTTTAGGAGATCTAACCCGTCCGGCCTCCAGCATCTTTCTTTACAATTCTGGTATCCTACTTTTGGATTAGACGAAGAGCTGATTCAGGAGAGAGCTAGACTGGAGCTGAAAGCTGCCAAGGCAGGGATACAGTTAGTATGGCCCAAATGAATTTAAACATGTATCTAGACACCTGTGCATTCATTGGCAAGTGTGATTTTCCAAATCTTGGAAGTGAGATAATTATATTTCGGTAGTGACTGGACTAGTAGTATCCCTTATGGAATACGTGAACGAGATGCATGAATCAATCAGTGCACAAAGCAATATCCTCTACACCACACCATCCAAAGAGATTGACAGGGCTATCAAAACATCGACGAAGCCGCCTCCACACAACCACCGACAAGTAGTAAGAACACATGACCCTTTCAAGCACATCACACCATAACACCGTATGCCCCGAGACTCTTACTACTACTTCTAGACACAAAATCTGCCATAAAAAAGCCCAAAAGGAGGTGAGTGTGACAATCTATACCAATCCTACTGGGTGGGATTGGCCATGATGAGCCTCGTCTGCGACCAGCAAGCGGTCAGCAGGGGAGAAGATGCTGTAGGACTAGGTCCCTCCTCCTCGACGTCTGTTTTTTGCCGCGTCGCAAACTGGACAGTCTATGTTGGCTGTTCCAACTGCTGAAGTGAATGCTGAGCAGTTCGTCTTCTTCCCAGTGCTGCAGAGTTCCCACTCGTCCGTCTTCTTATGGCCGCACTTGTAATTTTCGAGAATATGCTTACACATGTCTAGGATTGTGAGCGAGGTCCTGAACGTAGGAAAAGGGGGACGGCCTTACTGAGGTTTGTGATAGTGGAGTCAGGAAATGGAATAAAGGAGATTCAAGTAGAGATGCTTTGAGAGAAGTTGGAATTGTCAAGAGAATTGGTTGCTGAAGAAGGGTGTTGAGACTCTGAAAACACGGCGAGAAGTGCACCAATTTATATCCATCGATATCGACTTGCTGCCTTAGGATGAACGTCTCTTGACTGACCTTCTGAGTCTGTTTTGACCATTCTCACAAGACCAGTCAGACGAATCAGGACGAGATGATAACTGGGATGGACGTTCGGGGGACCAAGGTGAGCGGTTAGATGAGTCGAATCGTTGGACAATGTCGGCCTCTTCACTACTCTAGGCTTAGTTGCGTTATTTGTTATCACTCCTTGTGAGAGAAAAGAACCTAATGAGCGGTTAGGAGATGGATGGATGGCCAATAATGAGACTTTCATATTGCTAGAACCAACACAACTTGCCATAGGAGTGGGTAATCCGTTGGTTTTGTCCGTCGCTGCCTGGGCCAAAAGGCCAATAGCACCCAGCGTAGCCTTGTATATCACCTCACGAAGAAAGCTAATATTAAATACACAGCCTCGTTTATCCAATTGAATTACTTGGCAGTGGCTCTTGTTGGTGATGTTGATTTGGTTTTACGCATCACAGGTTCTGTGCCACTGAATGTGAACTGATCGTCGTCTCCCCACAAGCATCTTCACCTGGGGTAAGGAACAATTCTAACCTGTTCCGGCATAACCTCAAACAAGTGGAAAAAGTCATTCCCAGTATCCCTTGTCTCTACTAGAAAAGCAATAGGACGTTGGTTGGTGACCACCTTCCGTTCCGCACTTAGTCCAGCGTAAGCGGGAGGGGTTTTTCTTTCAGACTCAAACTGACTGACATAACTAAAAGTCTGATGAAGTCGCGTGGATAAGACGGGTGAGGTCTCAATCTATTAGGGACAACTAACTAGGCAGATCCATGAGTGCGGGGAAAGAAGCCGTCGTGTTCCTCTCGGTTTAAGAGCCGTTGTTTAATAAATTAATGCTTGCTTAGCAACTCTTAACAGCCTGGGTTGTACCTAAATGAAAGCCCATTGGATACCGCTCAGACGGGGACGACTCGGGATGATCATGTGACCCTTGAAAAGTGGATTTAAATGATGCCTGGCCAGCCGCAGCGTTGTCTAGACAACGGCTGGGGGCGATTTATTGTGAGATAAACGAAAAGCTATGTGCAGCGCAAGCCGTTTATTTGCCCGCCGTTATCCTCAGTTTCTATCATTTCCAGAACATTCCTCCATACGACTCGGCCACGACTATTTCCCCCCTTTCGCCATGATCCAAAAAGTTATCAAGGTTGATATTTGCCCTTCTCAAACCTTTGGACCTACAGACGCTCAACTTCGAAAACATGCGTGTCTAAACCGCATGCTGCCGCCGCCACTACCGCTTCCGAAACCCAAAACCGAACCCGCAAAACACACCAGCGATAATGCCGTCGACAAAGAACCAGCTTCTCAGCCGGACTTGCACCTGGGCATGTTCGAAATCGGCAAACCACTGGGAAAGGGCAAGTTTGGCCGTGTCTATCTTGCACGGCATCGAGTCTCTGGTTTCGTATGTGCGCTCAAGGTCCTGGACAAAAGCGAGATCACTCGGGAGCGCGCCGAGGTACATGTCAGACGAGAGATTGAAGTACACAGCAACCTTCGCCATCCAGGAGTTCTGGGCTTCCACGGTTGGTTTCACGATTCACGCCGCATTTTCCTCATGCTCGAATTCGCTCCCGGGGGCGAACTATACAAGGTCTTGAGACGAGAAGGGAGGTTCAACGAAACACGCGCCGCCAAGTGTGCTGCCCAGGTCGCGCAAGCTCTGAGCTATCTGCATAGCAAAAACATCATGCATCGAGACATTAAGCCAGAAAACATTCTCATTGGCCTTCACGGAGAGCTAAAGCTGGCTGATTTTGGGTATAGTGTCCATGCCCCAAGCAACCGGCGCGAAACTCTCTGCGGAACACTGGATTACCTGCCTCCTGAGATGCTTAGCTCCAAGAAAGCCAAGTACACCAAAGCTGTGGATCAGTGGACCTTGGGTGTTCTCACCTACGAATTCCTCACTGGCGAGGCTCCGTTTGAAGATAGCCAAGTCATGACACAGAGAAGGATCGTCAAGGGCGATATGAAGCCTCTCCCAGCATCGCTCTCTCCAGAAGCCAAGGATTTTGTGAAATCGGTAGGGGCTGACCCCCTCCTTACATGCGCCTGCTTACTGATGAAATCATGCACTCAGCTACTCGTCCTAGATTCGACAAAGCGACTGCCGCTGCAAGATGTTCTGGACCACCCTTGGATTGTTCAGAACTGCGCGGAAAAATAGAGCTTGCTAATACAGCTTGGGTAAGAACTGGCCAAGCAGGCCCTCGGGACAGAGGCACAGGATGTATCCCGAGTTGATGCGAGTTTCATCGTCGTTGGTGCATATGTGATATACTTGGAGAACACAATTACGTGATGGTAGCCAGAGATGTGATTGCTTGCAGTTTAAATACCGAAGCCTGGATTATTGTTGACATGTATGGCTTTGCTTTGCGTTAACCCTCCACGAAGTAAGGTTTATTTTATTTGTAAATTAATGCTACAGAAATGTGCATAGCCCAGGACCTCCAGCGGAGGTTACGCTGATGCCTCGGAAGTCAGGCTCTTGGCCAACCCTAATATTGTAAAGGGACTTAACCAACCACAGGGAGCTATAATTACGTGGAATTCTCCCTGAACATGTTAAGATAATACATCATCACACATTCAACAACCCTACTCTCTGATATCTGTACTCTACTAGCTACAGATCCCCAGGCCGTGCACAGCGTCTGAGCACACATTTGTGCGCTGTTTTCTGTGAGGTCAGCACAATAATCCGAAATGCTATGCCCATCTTGAAACGTGGCGCTGACACCATGAGGTTAACAGCGACGTTGTGGTTGTGGTGGTGGGACCATGGGGGAGGTTGGCCAGCGGGGTTGAGATCTGAGGGCTGAGGGAGGGCTGCTGCTGCTGCTGCTTACTCGGTTAAAGGAGCAATGAGATGAGAGATTGTGATGGATGGACATGGTATGATATTGGCTTGGCGGATAAATCGAGTAAACACTCGTTTGGGTCACGGCAGGATTGATAATTTGATGCTGCAGCAGCTCGGCAGCCGAATAAGCAATGTCTCGGGTCGGATCAAGGAGGTCAAGTTTATTGACAAGAGACGAAAGACAGACAAGACTCGTGGGGGCTCCCGTTCACCTTCACCATGTACAGAGACGTCTCCCATCAAATCTTTGGGCCGTTCCGTACGGATACGTAACGGCTGGGCTCGTCAGCTAAAAGCTTGGTCCCACCAATGACACCACATTTCAGCCGCTGAAACTCTCTTGCTCGTGAGATCAGATCTGGAGTTACATACTGGCTAGGGTATAGGTAAGAATACTTTGCTGGTCCCGACAGCCAAGTTTTCTTACGCCCCAAGGACTGGGACTGTGGAAATATCGGCCGGCTGAAGCGGGAGGGAGAGGGAGCGTGCGAGGGAAATCCCTGAGCGGTAGCGGAGCGCTAAAACACGCGATCGACGACGGGCCACGAGAAAGACAGGAAGGGCTATTTCTGGCCCTGCAGGACAAAGGGTGGTAGGCTCGTATTGCTGATTGCGGATGACAGAAGGATCATCACAAGGGGGGAGGGTTGACGATCCCACGAGACTATTGGCAATTCGAATAAGAGATGGTGGTTTCTTGTCCACGGTTCGAGACAACGGACAAGAGGATAGAGACTCCAGCTCTGTTTGACCCGTACTTCATCTCCCATCTCCATTTGGTGATGACGGTGACCTCTGAACACGAGACTCCCTTTGGTAGTAGCGTCAGGTACACGAGGGAGATTTACCAGGGGCAGAGAGTGACTAGGGTCCTCTTCTCATGTCCAAGTCCCCTAGTCCCCCCCAATCTATCTGTGCTTTGTGGCACTAAACTAATCCTGCAGTGTGCGTGTGCATGTTGTTACATGTTACGCGTGTTTTATATAGAAACACAAAATTCCCGCCATTCTTTTTTGGTCTCTTTTTTTTCTGACTCCTCCAACCTCGTTCGTTCTTTTGTCAGCCTCGACCGTTTTACTTGTTTTATTTGGGTTGAGGAACATTGCCGGTCACTCTCTACGCCGGGTTAACAATCCGATAATTATTTTATTTTTCCCTTTTTTTTTCTATTACCATTGTTTGTTGTTTGTTTCCTCAAAATCGATTTGCCATGTTGTCCGCTCTTTTGCTCGCCGCAGCGTCGGCCCCCGCTCTAGCCCACGCCCACGCCCTCAGCGACAACATACCAGGCGTTGCTCGCTTCGCCCTCACAGTCTCGCCCGGCGCGCCCGTCGTCAAGGGTGTCACCAAGCGACAGACCGAGGTTGCTCTCCAGAGTCAGCAGAATGGCTTCTTTTACAGCATCGACGTTGAGCTGGGAACGCCCGGCCAAAAGGTCACGGTCAATCTCGACACGGGCTCTGCTGAGCTTTGGGTCAATCCTGTGTGCGAAAAGGCGCAGAACCCTTCGTTTTGTGCGACGTTTGGTCATTTTGGAGAGAGCAGCACCTTTGTCAATCTGAACACGACCGGTGGTGTCGTCTATGGAACGGGATATGCTTATTGGAACTATGGCTATGACCATGTTGCCATTGGATGTGAGTACACCACCAGACATGGCCATGAGACGTACTGACGCCTTCATCCAGCTGCCAACATCAGAAACCAGGTTTTTGGTGTCGCATACGACAGCTCGTTCACCAGCGTCGGCATCATGGGCGCTGGCCCTGATCTCAACGGCTGGGAGGCGCCTTATCCTCTCGTCATCGACAGCATGGCCAGACAAAACATCATCAACAGTCGAGTTCTCAGTCTCGACATCCGCACCCTCAACAGCGACCGAGGCGCTGTCATCTTTGGCGGCATCGACACCCGCAAGTACTCCGGTCGTCTGGAGAGACTCCCCATCATCCCTGCGTCTGAAGCGCCCGATGGCCTCACCCGGTGAGTTGGCCCCCGTAGCGCAACCGAGGAGTCCTTGACTGACGTGTCGCAGATACTGGGTCAACCTCGATGGCATCACCCTCGTCCAGGATGATGGCTCCGAGGACGCCATCCTCACCCAATCAGGCCAGCCCGTCCTTCTTGACAGCGGCTACACCGTAAGCGCCCTGCCCGGGCCCATCTTCAACAAGCTTGTCGAGTCGTTCCCCACAGCCAACCCCGACGGCGTCGGCGCCTACGTCGACGTCGACTGCTCCGTCGCTGACCTCGAGGGCACTGTCGACTTCAAGTTCGGCAGCAAGATCATCAAGGTCCCCTACGCCGACTTTATCTGGCACAACGACGACCGATGCGTGCTGGGCGTCTTCCAGGATGACGAGTTCCCCGT
Organism: Fusarium sp. NRRL 66182; assembly: GCA_013266265.1. NCBI lineage: Eukaryota > Fungi > Ascomycota > Sordariomycetes > Hypocreales > Nectriaceae > Fusarium > Fusarium sp. NRRL 66182. The sequence continues at coordinate 46,298 of JABFAK010000561.1, forward strand.
TCTCGGCGACACTTTCCTCCGTGCTGCCTATGTCGTTTATGATTGGGATAACAGAGAAGTCTGGATTGCTAACAATGAGGACTGCGGCACGAACCTCGTCGCCGTCGGCAGTGGCCCTGATGCTGTGCCTGACGTGCCTGGTGAGTGTGCATCTGACTCTACCAACACCTCGGAGCTGCCGACTTCTACCGAGTCTGCTACCGAGTCTGCTACCGAGTCTGCTACCGAGTCCGTCACCGAATCCGTCACCGAGTCCGTCTCTGCTGCCGAGACCAGTGATTCTACCGCTTCCTTTTCTACAACTGGTTACCGCAACTCCACTGCCATCTACACCAAGCCCACCGGTGGTTCTACTGGCGGATCTGGTCCCACCTATCCTCTCCCTACTGCTACCGAGCCTTCCACCACCATCACCTCCACCGTTGTCACCAGCAAGGTGTACACCGTCACCGCATGCCCCCCCAGCGTCACGGATTGCCCTGTTGGAGACGTCACCACCGAGGTCATCACTTCTCTCACCACCTACTGCCCCGGCGAGGACGAGCACACTGGCACCAAGGACCAGGACGTTCCCTACCCGACCAACGGCCCTGTCCACTCTGCTTACACCTCTACTCGCGTCTACACCATCACCGACTGTCCCGGCGATGGTCCCTGCAACAAGGGTGAGGTCACAACCGAGATCGTCAAGAACACCCGTCCCTCGTATCCCGAGCCCACTGGAGTGTTCACCATCCCCGAGGCCATTCACTGCGGTTCTGGCAACTTTGGCTGCAAGGAGGCTACCACTATCGGCTACAAGACGATCACCATCACGCCCGTCCCCAAGGCTCCCAAGCCTACACCTGTCCCTGGCTACTGCACTACCTGTGGTCCTCCTGGTGATAACCACACCGGACACGGCAATGGTACTTTTACTGGTGTCTACACTGCTCCTGGCAAGCATACTGGTTACCCTCGGCCCAGCCAGCCTACTCAAGGACATCCCTCCCAAGGATACCCTGCGCCTGGCCACTCTACGCAAGACTATCCCGAGCCTACACAGGGCCACTCCAACCCTCTCGAGGAGCTTCACACATATCTCCCCACCAACATCTACAATCAAGCCCCCCCCGCACACACCGTTGCCACCGTCGTCAAGCCCACACCTGGCACTCCCTACGGTCAGCCATCAGCGCCCACTGGCGCAAGCCCGGTGATCATCAACGGCGCTTCAGCCTGGAACGTTCCTGTCCTGGCAGCCGTTGTGGCCGGTGCTTTCGTTGCTGCTCTGTAATAGATGGTATAGACTATGAGGTATTTATTACTCTTTTAATAGGCCAAAGCTTCACATGTACAAATAGTCGCGTAGATATGGGACAATATTTCCTTTTTTTTCACTAGAATTCTTCTTAAATTGCATATCGATTTGCCGCTGCATTTTAAGTACCACTACATAATTATCTTTATGAGACATGACTCTTTACAATCTGGAACATTGCTGTGTAGTTTATTGAACGTGCATAGTTGATATTTTACTTGGTGAATCAATTGTCTTTGACATTTACTTTTCGTGACATGCCTTCAGGCTCTGAACTCATCTTGCTGTCGTATTACTCTGTTCCTAGAACCCCTACTACATACTTGTATACTTGACCCTTGGCCCAGTGCAACATAACCTTATTACTCTATCAACGTAGTAGTAGTTAAGTTGCAACCTCAGGTATACACCGCGTAAGCAGGGGTTTGCATCCTTTATGCTGACCGTTTTTTGCTCTGTCAGATGAGCAAAATTCTTGCTCTTGATCCAACTGAGCATCATCATCATCATCAAGCCATTTTGAAAAGATGGCCGGATCTCTTGTTAAAGTTGGCCTTTCGGCTGTAGTGGTCTTGGCCGTGCTCTTCCAGGTCTTCCTCAAAGATGGAGTATGGCTCCTCTTTGGCATAGGCAGGGTCATGCAGCCACTGTCCGACTTCCCCTACACATGCCGCAAGATCACCGACCCTCGGATGGAAGCTTGCGAGGATATGTGGCTGTCTGAAGCTACTCGGCAGCTGTTCCTCGCCTGCTCAGACCCTCTGGCGCGACCTCACTGGACGCCCAAGTACGCCCATGTTGTACCCTTTTCCTGGTCTATGCTGATTTCAATAGTGTCGGCAAGCTCAACGTCTCTGGTATGTCTCAGAGAGATGCAATCGTGGCTCTCGATATCGACAAGCCCGTGAACGAGGGCTTTGAAGTCCGCGTTTTGAAGACTCCTGACTTTTCTGGAACGGCCGGAGATGGCCTCTTGAGCCTCGTAGGATTCACCGGGATCGACACTGCGGACGGTGCCGTAGAGCTGTTGGTCATTAACAACAGGCCTTCAATCGATGCTGAGACTGGGGCGTATCAAGATCAATACGCTCACGGTGCCAACACTACGATCGAGCTCTTCACAACCGGGCCCAGGGCGGCAGAGCTCAAGCATATCCGCACTCATGCTGACAAGGAAATCGCCACGCCGAACCGTGTTGCTGCTATCGACAGCAAGACGTTCTACTTTACAAATGATCGCGGCCCGCACAAGGTTGGTCTGCGTTCCCAGCTCTCCGCAATCACAGGCGAAGCCAATGTCCATCTATGCGAGGCAGACAGAGGCTGCAGACAAGTCGCAGACGGGTTGAAATTCGCAAACGGTTTGGCCCGTGATAAAGATGGTCTGATCTACGTCCCTGACTCTATATCCGGCCACCTGCACATCTACCGCATCCTCGACAGCAAAGACCTGGAAAAGGTTGATGAGATGGACCTCGGATACAGTCTCGACAATGCTTCTGTTGATAAGAATGGAGATGTATGGATAGCCGCGTTTCCAGTCGGATTGGGCATTCTGCAGGCTTACAATGATCCGTATAATGCTCATCCGGCTGCTGCTGTGCTTCGAGTGACAAAGGTTGAGGGCAAGTATGTTGTGGATAAGGTCATCGAGGATGGGCAGGGTGATGTCTTGCCTGCCACTACGACGGTTGTGCATGATGCCAAGACTGGCAGACTTTTCTTTAGCAGTAAGTACCATGAGGTTTCTGATCAGCACTTTTCTGACGTTTTACTAGGTGTCATATCGCCATTCATCGCCGTGTGCGAGCCAAAGGCTTAAGCTTCCAGAGCGTGTAGAACTGAGATCCGTCCACAATCGCCGCAAAGGAATGGAGAAGGTCTCTTTCCAAGAATATATCAATAGACACCAAGTAGCCTCTGCTATTCAAATACACCCACCCTCGGAATAGCTCAAACGCCCACAATTGTATCACTCTGTATCAAATCTAGCTTGTCGACCCTGCAAAGACGTCCGTCTGCCTCTTGTTCCCAACCTTCACTTCCCACACAAGGGAAGCACCAGAAGACATGATGAGGATCCACGGCTTTTTTGATAGACAGAAGCCTCTCATAGTTGCTTCCCCAGAATGTGCGTTGCCAGTTCTCTTCAAAAGGAAGCGCCTGTCACAAGTCAGTATAGACATCCCAAGATAGACATGATCTCTTACCTCGTTGAGATATGCGCCTGTTTCGGGGGACAGTTTACGAACCGGGTCCCAGATCCTGATCAGATTCTCAACTGCCTGGACCTCGGCGGTCCTATTAAACGATGGGAAAGACTGTCCGCCCACTGTATATCGTTACTCTCTTGTACATAGCTTGACCATACGAGACAACTTACCGGCGTGAATATACGTCTTTTTCCAACCGGGGTTCGCTGATATGCTACCTCCACGGGGACGCGCATCGCGGACTCCCTTTCCGGCTACTAAATGGAGCATCATTCCGCCTGAAGGAACCATGCCCGCCTTCAGCGCATCTCGTAAAGCAGTCTCGTCATCTTCCAACGACTCTTTGGTCAAGAGTCTTGAGACAATGTAGTTGCTTTCTCCCGCTGCACCAGTATCGTAATAGATCTTGTACCACTCCAGAAACGACGAGTACTGCGTTGTTGTCGCCGTGAACAGAACTGCCCCGGGCCAGCGCTTCTGGAGAGTTTCGTTGATTGGCTTGAGAAGCTTGTCGATGTAGCTTGGGTCTTGAACATCCAATGCAGTAAATACACCTCCAATTCCTCCAATCTCGTCAGGCAAACCAGGAGCTGGAGTAGGATTAGGTATTCGAGGGGTCATTCGAGCATACCCTGAAAGGCCAGCGTCTGCCAGAGAAGGAAACTTTGATACGGCATAGGCAAGCATATCATGAACGAATGGGGCGTTGGCGTCTGTTCCAATCGTCCAGTATGAGGAGAGGATTTTGGGGGTTTTGTACGTCTTCAGGGTTACCGACGTCAATACGCCAAAGGTTGAACCACCGCCCTGCAGAGTCAATAAGTATGCGAAACTTTCAATGTGGTGGTACTTACTCCGCGCATTGCCCAGAAGAGGTCCGGGTGGTTGTCTTCATTGACAGTCAAGACCTTTCCACTGGGAGTCACCATAGTCATCTGGAGAACTTGGTCGGCTGCAAGGCCATACTTGGGCGACAAGAAGGAGTGTCCCCCGGCGGTGATGTAGCCTCCAAGACCTACAGATCTGCCGCCGCCTCCAACAAGAGTGCGACCGTACTTGTCCAGGGAGGCGTAGACGTCGTACATCTGAGCGCCAGCACCAGCAGTGACGGCATCACCCGGGATGGTAGTTTTGGAGTTGTAGAGTTTGAAGCTGCCTTTGTGATGTGCGATATCCTTGAGGTGATGCGTCCAGAGAGACAGGGAGCCTGGGGCAACAGAACGACCCATGTAGTCGTGGCCGGTGTTTTTGACGACTAGTCTGACATTGTGTTTTCGAGCTATTTCATGGTTAACCGTGTTGAGAGAGACTAGGGAAAACTCACCAAAATCAATGCCAATCTTGACATGCTCGGCCTTAGTAACGTTGACAACGTAAGCAGGGTATCCTCTGTCAGAGCAAGGATGCTTTGGATCTGGAAGACAAGTCCAGTTGGAGTACTGATCATAGATAAGAGAGACAGGGTCCTCCGTGTGGAACTCATAGGCCTTCCACTTTTCCTTGGCCGTCGGACAAGTATCTGGGTCATATGTAGGCCAGCCTTTGTGGCATACAGCCCCAGGAGGTGTGGGCGTCAAGAGTCTGCCGCCTAAAGACTTGTCGAGTTGAGACCACGTCTTAGGAGAAGGCCAATCTGAGGAGCTTGGGTAGGCTTTGCAAGATCTGGTGGAGATGTATTCCCCTTGAGTGAAGGGGAGGAGACAAAGTGCAGAGAGAACAAGGTGGTGCAGAGGAGTCATGATGAGGGATGAAGAGTGATTTGGAGCGAGAGCAAAGAGTTGCGACTCAATTGATGTTTTATATCCATGAGAGTGGTATTGAGCGGGTTAATGCTGTGCTATCTCTAGGAATGCGGTATATCCAATGACTGCAGCGACCCCAGTGAAGGATCATATTCCGAGTGTAAGATTCGGCATCGCACGGTTATTATGGGCCATTGATGTCATTCAGATCTATCGTATTGCTCGCTTACGCAGTCCTTGAGCCTCTGTGTCTTGCCCAGCCCTGCCAAGTCAAAGGCTAGTAGTAGTCTTGGGTCGGTGTGGAGGTGGCTCAGATGGGGGGGATCTATAACACGAGATACGAACAAGCACGGGATAGCGGGAAAGGAGGGTGTTATAGGCGCTTCAGTGGCAAGCGGAATAAGCAAAGTGACGAGAGCGTCTAGATATACATGGTCGGTCTGCTGTTGAATTGGTTACCGTTGAACAACAATAGACTGGGGTAAAGGTTAACCAAGCGAGACATGGTTTGATGCTTTGGCCACAAAAGTCAGTCTCAGACAACAATGGATATCGATTCGAGATTTGTTCGTTGTTTCAAGAAAAGAAACTATCGTATTCGATCTAGTACCCGTTAGTTGCTGAGTACAACAAAAGACTACTACGTAGTAACTCAACAACTACCCGGATATATCGCCAAAATCCGCACGTCTAAAAGACTCAACATCCTTGTCTCCCGCCCAGCATCATCCCAAACTCAGTCTAGCTACAGGTAACACGTAGATCTGATTCGTTCAAGTCCAGGAACGTCTTCTCCATCAAGAACAAGACCCCTAATCAAACCTTCTCCTCCTCCTCCACTCTTTGTTTCCAACAACTCTCGCTTCTCTCTGTGGCGTCGTCGCAAGATGCCATCAGTCGCTCCTTGTATTGCTTTTACTCGTGTTCTCGCCTGATTCTTTACGTCGGGCACAAATCACTCCTTCGAGATGCTGCTGCGGCTACTGCTGCTCTTCCACTCCCTTCTCATCTCCTCCTCCCCCGTCTCTGCCGAGCGCAAACGCGACAGTGAGACAGTCTGGGTTACGCCACATGATAGTTACTCGTCTTCAATAGGCGTTCTAGGTTGCAAGGTGCGCGCGCATGGCCATTGCGGTTCGCATGTGTCGTGATGGACTATGTAACTAACATGGACACGTCAGGTCAATACAAATCGCATCGCGTACTGGCCTAGTTCCGTCGACTGCAACAACATCTGCGTCGCACTCACGTACCAAGACCGCACCGTCCACCTCCTCCGAATCGATCAGTCGCAAGGCGCATACGATGTTAGCTACGACGCTTGGAACTATCTCTACACCGGACACTCTGCCACCGACGAGCCGACCGCTGGGGGGCCGGTCGAGATGACATACGAGGACGTCGACGCATCCGAGTGCTCCGACTTGATCGATACAGACGATGGTAACTTGCCGTTGAGCGCTGCGAATAGCATGAACTTCCTCACGAGCTGTCTTGATCGGAACGACACAACGTGGGTCGGCGACAATTACGTCCTCTACAATATTCTCGACTCCATCTGCACACTGGGACACGACGAGACATGCGATCTCGACTATCCGAATGCGAACCAGGCGTCTTGTCCTCACACGATGGGCGTGCCGGATAAACTTGAAGAGCAATCCGTTGTCAACATTCGATATCCGACCGGCGAGAGAGTGCGCGCATCGGATGGCAAGCCAGACGAGGACCGCGCGACGAGTCTGGCGCAACCCAGTGGGAAGGGTCTTGCGCTGGTGGTTTTGCTCTCTGCCTGTCTCATGTTTGGGCTATAGAGGCTCCTCTGCTATGCGACGCCCCCAGTGGGTAGACGGCTGTTCATCTTGTCATGCTTGGGTGCTGATTGCTCTTTCGAGATGATGTTAATGACGGAGAGGATGATGATGATACCCCCTAGTTTCGCTTCTATCTATACCCATTTCAATGCAAGATTCATGTAGCTACATATCACTTGTCCATTCCTTTACAGGTTATACCAAGATCAATCAATCAATCAATCAATTAATGAATGAATCAAATAACTACCATTTGACAATTTGGTACCGGCAGCCCAACGTAACAAGCAAGCAAGCAAGCAAGCAAACAAACAAAAAAGCAAATACAAGACCCTTCTTCAGGCAGGGCGACCTGTTGTTTCTGGTGGGATTTATTTATTTAACCCCATCGCGCCTTTAGCTTTGTCCATCATTGACTCGTCTTGCTTCTTGTCGCTGCTGTCATCGACACCGACGTCTTCCTGAGTCAGTGCATCTTTGCCGTGCATCTAGTGGCAGTCAGTATCTGTCTGCGTGAGTCGTGGCGGACTGGTAGACCTTTTGCTCTTCTTCCTCGGCGCGGTGGATGAGATCGTGAGTCTCAACGGCCGTCTCGTCGTTGAGACCGGTGGGTGCCTTGGGGCCCGATGATCGTCTTCTTCCCTCCATGATTCTTTCTTTTTGTAGTTGGTCTTTGGTGGTGTATAATGTGTTCTTGGTGTACTAGTTCTCGAGGTTCTGATCCGAGTCTGGGAGACGAGCTTCGGGTCGCCGGGGAAAGACAGCTCTCATATACTCTTGAGCTCATGTGCTCCGTGTCGTCATCCCTCCCATCCTTTCTGATGGGATGATGCTGACCAACGTCATGCTCCAACACACTCGCGGGGTCGAGAGGGTAACGTTGAACGATAATCTCGAGACCCCTCACTATCACAGTGCAGGTGGCGTAGCAGCAACACATCAAACTGGTCGTGAGTCGTATACACTCTTTGTAGATTTTCAACTCTGCATACCGTGCTGGCAGTCACACTCGGGGCGGCTGTATGCTTGCAGCAAAGCGCTGAGAGGTCGGTTGCTATTATAGCTCTCCGTTGCCATAGGCTGATTGTTGTTTACGCTTGGGCTGCAAGCACAATGACATGGCGACCTGCTCATTTGGTTGCCCGCTGCGTCTTGCTTCATCTTGAGGATTGGATGGGATTATCCGACTATGATATCACGTCAACTGCGCAACTTTCTTGAACTTGCCATCAACATTCTGCGGAACCGAGTGTCAGTGTCGTACATTTTGAGCCCAAGTAGTAGTTAGATACCAAGGAATGAGCGAGGGGTCACACCACCTTGGTCGTCGTGCCTGTGACCCACGACTACATGTGTTGGATGCCAGAGTGCTCTGCTGTGATATGTGATGCTAGCTCGGGGTCAGGAACAACTGTCAAACAAGTCTAATCTTGACAGATCCCGTCAGGCACAAGGCTGTTTCTCAGTCACTAATCCATTCTAATTCGACAATGGTTCAGGGATAATTCAGCTGAGGGTGTGATGGTGGAGACAAGGTCGCATATACGGTATTCGAGCTGTTCCTAGACTACCGAGAGACGAATCCATATTGATGGGCGAAAGAGCTGGATATCAAAGTCCTACTAACCATGTTAAAATTATAGGAGGAGAATACAGTCATCGGTCCAGATTCCAAAGCGAGATTGGGTCATCAAGATCATAATAATGAGGAGCCGCAGTTGCAGTCTGAGCGTATGACACTTGCCACTTGGGCGATGGGAAGATGAGCAGTTGATGGGATTGTTTTTCGGTCATATTATGTTATATCTGGAATGATGGTATGAGTTTAGATTTCAACTTGATCCTTGAATCGCCGCCAACCTCTACAAATATGCGGCTCCATCAAAGTAAACATGAAGAAAGCACAGCGGCCAAGTAACAGACGTGTGGCTTTAGACAGTAGGCTCTGAAATTCAGAAACATCCATCCTCTTATGAGAGTCATAAGTTTGCCTCTATGCTTGCAACACCGGGCTGTGATTAGTTTTGTCTGGGTACCTGGGGCCAATCACCGCAAGCATCCGGTCCTCAGATGGGTATTGCCTGCGAACAATTTACAAGAGGGAATGTAGAAGAAAGGCGTGTGGTTTAAGCAATGGAACTGGTCTTGGCTTATAGAGTAACAGATCTGTTTTGATTTCAGCTCAAGTTCCATATGCTACAGGTCTCTGAGACCCGTAATATAAGAAAGACAAAAACGAGGAACAAGGCCAAGCCAAAACCCAAGTCTAGAAGCCACTCTTTCGACAATCACAACAAGGCTCTGCATTATCAAATACGAATACATTCGCCAAGGTCAAAACACCAAGACATTGGTGCCGACGTAGCCGCTAATTGGTTCACAAAGCGCCTCCCGCCAGAGTTTCTTGCTTGGCCAAGTGGAGCAGCTGACGTGGAAAGACAAGAAACTACCTGGTCAAGCTACAGGGAACGTGAGCTCCCAACATTCATTCTCCAACACCGCTTTTCTGAGCATCACTCGTTGACTGCTCACGGCTCGATCACGGCATTGTCGCTTTGTGTGTTGGTGTTGCTGTGCTTCAATGGGCTAGGGTAGGGGGCGACTGATCTACACCGCCCCCGCCAGGTTGAAGATGGCTTCAACAACCATCCAGGACAGCACGACGTATCATGACAAGTATGTCGTTTTATACGACTTTAGTGCCGTCGGTAAGCACTCAAACACCGACGCCCGCGTGAGCTTGATACTGACTGGCCACTAGACCATGCCACTGCCACCAAAGAGTTCAAGACACTGCTCCAAGACCTAGAGGAAGCCGGTCTCGACGTCCAGGTAAGAGCAGGCTATGAGCAATCGCTCCTGGTATTCACAAAAGCACCAAGCGAACTGCTAGGAAGTCTAGTCTACAAGTCAAGGTACATTCTTCACTATTCCGACTATAACGGTCCTGACAAAGCTACAGAGTTAAAGACTGGTTGTATGGAATCACACCAAACCACCCAGGCGGAGACAAAAACACAACCGTCAAAGGTGCCTTTGAAGCGGAAGACATCCTCTCGGCATACCATCTCGTCAACTGGCCGAAGGAGCTTGGCGGTGCAGGTATCACCCCCGGTGTCGGGACATGGGAAAATATCAAGGCGATATTCCCACTGCACAATACCAAAGTCAACAGATCCCTTCTCAGCCATTTGAGCACGAGAATCTTTCTGACTCCCAACGACATTGATTCTATTCGAGATTTGCATGGTTCCAAGGTAGGTCAGGTCTTGGCTGTGTGTCTTCGATATCAACTCACAGCCATAGGTTGCATTCTATTTTGCATTCATCCAAGCCTATCTCGCATTCCTCACCTTTCCAGCCATAACCGGCGTGATCGCCTGGCTCTGGCTTCCACGATACTCCCTTGCTTACGGCATCCTAACCAGCGTCTGGTGCACTGTTTTCCTAGAATATTGGAAGGTCCAGGAGATAGATCTGAGTCTCCGATGGAACGTCAAGGGTATCGGCAATGTCAAGGTCAACCGCCCCCAGTTCAAGTACGAGTCAGTACATGTCGACGAAGGCGGACGCAAGCATTACTACTTTCCTCGTTGGAAAGTGGCTCTACGACAGCTCTTGCAAATTCCCTTTCTTCTCTTTGCGTTGCTGGCACTCGGCGTCACGATCACGGCCGTTTTTGCGATTGAGGTTTTGATTTCCGAGACGTACGCTGGGCCATACAAGGACTATTTGGTATGTCCTACTTGCGTAAACAGAGACTGCAAAATTGACTTTGGTAGGAATATCTTCCAACGATTCTTCTCGCCGTCTCGCTGCCCTACATCACATCAGCTCTCGAAGACGCAGCAGAGTGGATGACTGAATTTGAAAACCACCGGACCGCCGATCTTCACGAAATGTCCCTCACCCAGAAAGTTTTCGTACTCAACATGTTCACAAACTACCTTCCCATCTTCCTCACGGCTTTCATCTACATTCCTTTCGGCGACGACGTGGTTCCAAGACTTGAAGGGGTTCTCAACACGGCTTTTGCAAGCGTCGGCAAAAAGTTTGTTCATCAACCATTCAACCTGGATGCGGATAGGCTGCGCAACGAGGTCATTGCATTGACTGTCACGGGACAGATTTCAAGCTTTTTTGAAGAGAATATCGTTCCGATGATGAAGCACAAGCTTTCGGATTGGTACAGGGATTATCGTCGATCTCGCTCCAAAGGAGACATGCTACTCGCCATGGTCAAGGATGAGCCCGAGGAGGCCAAGTTCCTTTCACGAGTTCGCAACGAGGCTATTCTTCCCAAGTATAATGTCCAGGATGACATCTCCGAGATTGTCTTGCAGTTTGGCTATCTGGCTCTCTTCTCTCCAGTCTGGCCTATCATTCCCATGGGATTCCTGATCAACAACTGGATCGAGCTACGGTCAGATTTTGCAAAGATTTCGCTCGAGCATCAGCGCCCTGCTCCTGTTCGATCAGACGGTATTGGACCCTGGATTCATTCTCTCGAAGCGTTGACCTGGCTTGGAAGCATCTGCACAGCTGCCATCGTGCACCTCTTCAGCGCGGAAAAGATTGGCGGCAGTTTCGGAAACTGGGCCACACTCCCCATCACTGTCTTTATCAGCGAGCACGTACTTTTGCTTCTTCGCTCTCTCGTTCGATTCATCCTCCAGCAGATCGGATCTGATCGCATCCGGAAAGACGATAACCAGAGATATGCCGTCCGGGTGCGATACCTGGAAGAGATGGAGTCGAACAAACAGTCTGGACTCGGTGTGACTGAGGCGCAACGAGAGCGACGCAGATCGCTTCTTTCCATGGGCCCGGATCCTTTCTGGACTAAACAGCTGCAGGACGGAGCCAGCGAGACTGTGGGGATCAGTCTGATTAAGCAGGTGAAGCGTGATAAGAAGCTGGGGTATCAGGATGAGAAGGAGGATTAGGCCTGTGGGCGGAGTGGTTTTGGTTGAAGTAGCCATCTATACCAAGGCTACCAAGTACTTTTCACATGTAACAAAACGAAGGATACATTTCTACATAGCGCTAGGCTCACCTTTTTTACCATCTTCTCTTTAGTGAAGCTGGCATGAACCTGTCCTGACCAGCATATCAAATACTATCCTCGTGATACTATGCCCAACTCCACAAGACATTTGCCAAGCCAACTTTTATAGTATAGGAGAAAGAGTATAGTATAGGAAATGGATTAATGATGAGAATAGACTTGGTATAGATTGGTTTGAATATAAAGCACGAATTACACTCGTTTTCTATATAGTATTTTTTATGTCATCCTTTGCGCAGTAATTTAACTCTCGTTACAGAGTCCATTATCGTGCCGGCCTGATAATTCATCTCATCAAAAAATGAGTGGTCCCGCTGGAAAATGGAGACGTAATGAAACGAGGCGAGAGACGAACTTGACGAATAGCAGCTATTATTTAGTTTCACTAGTAGAATTAGTCTGGTGAGGTTGCGGGCTCAACGGCCTTCAAGATCCTAGAAGCAGGGCCGAACCGGACGAGACTTGTTCAAGTTCGGCCTAGACTTGACTGTCAGACTCGCCGCACGCAATAAACAGCATCCGATCACGGCGGCTAGTGGATGGATGGGACTGGACAGTGAAGGAGGGTTTTGTTTCCAGAGATGGCAGCTCAAGCTGTGCTGTATAGTTCGAGATGTAGTTGAGTTGGTGAACTGGTCAAGACATCTGAAAGACACACTCGAGCACAAATGTACGAATGAGTTGTCCTCCCTCAAGGCCGGAGTTCAAGGTAAAGACTTTTGGAAATTACATCAGACCATATCAAAGCAAAGCTTTTAGTCTCTTGGCCTCAGTATATCATCTATTGAGATGCTCCTCAGTGGAGTTGACAGAGCAGCCGAGCCCAACAAAGAGCTCTAGACTCTAGAGAAGGGATCTAGGGATATAGAAAGATGAATTGAGTTTTCTAGATGCAATAGCACGAGACACAGACCCCGAGAGTGTGCATGTCAGAGGCGCACCATGCAGGGGGGGCCCATCCC
>JABFAK010000562.1:0-21372 GCA_013266265.1 Fusarium sp. NRRL 66182
ACTATAGATTATATAACTTAATAAGACCCTCTATATAATAATTACTTAGTAGAGTAACTAATAGTATTTTTAATAGTAATTTTAACTAGGAAATATTTATATATTCTTTATTTTTTCTTTTTTTACCTTATTTTCTCTACCTTAACTTATCTAGCGAAAAGCAGACAACGCATCCAGCATGGTAGCCTGCATTCCGCCCATCCCATCACCACTCTCCATGGCCGCCATCATCTTCCTCATTGCAGATCCATCTGATCCTCCAGGCGCGCTTCCATAGACCGCCTCACCAAACATGCGCAGCTGCATGGGGAATCGAGAGTCCCCGTAGTGTTCGATAATGTCCTGCTTCTCCGTCGCAGTCATCAAGTTCTGCCACTGTGACGAATCCATTCCGAAATTCTCACACGCCTTCTGCTTCTCAGGCGTCCACCATGAGGGAAGAAGTCCCTCTTGGTTAGATGCCTTGCGTAGAAAACGCTTGAATCCAGCAAGGCCGTCGGGGGCGCCGCTGTAGAGAGTACCCTCTTCCACGTCGCCTTCCATTTTGTACATGTCTTCAACGCGCAGGCGGTAGATGTCAATGAGAAGTCGGTACACGTCCTTCTCCGGGCGGTCGTGCAGATAAGTTCCATTGTCCAGGCGAGTAAAAGGGTTGGGGATGGGTTGATCAAGGCCCTTGGGCGGCGACAGACCGGTTTCGCCTGCGTTGGTGAAGCGAGAGCCTCCAGACCCAGACCCAGATGCAGATGCAGATGCGGAAGATGCCTGCTTGCCGCAAATCTTCTTGTGGACTTTCCAGTCGGCCTTTTGGCAGTCTCGAGAACAGTATGGAGTCGTGGAGCACTTGGCGCAGCGCTTCAGGTGAACTCCAGGCCCGGTCTTATTGCAAGTGTTACAGGCGGCCATGATGTGCAAAGCGGTTAAGCTGTGCTGTGTATATGCTGCAGATGTGTTGTGTTGCGTCGTGTTGGTTGAGAGAAGAGAACGAAAGATATGGATGTTGATTGGGGTGGAGAAATAATGTTGGACCTATCATGGCTGAAGATGGCCAGGCAAAAGCAAATACTGAAACACCCTGACTAATTGCGGTGAGGCATGAATTGACTATTGCTGGCTACTTCTTCTTATCATCCTCCAATCGATATGTGCCCTGTTCTTGTGGTTTTCAAGCTGAGAAGGATGGTCTACAGCCTGATAGAAACATATTTCAATCATGTTTGAGAAGTGAACAATATGCTCTGACTAGGTAGCTCAGCTTGCCAAGTTTCATTGTGAATGATGGGGGATAGTTTCCCAGAGCATTTAAAAGAAGAGTCAAACACTGGCTTGGCTTGATCTTCAGTGCAATCCGCCTATGTCTGTTCCACAGAGTAATACCTAGGTGCCTTGCGTATACTGTATTCTCTTGATATCGAACAGGGGTTTCACGGAAAACCCGGAACATGTATAGCCGCCAATCTCCTAGAGGCAAGCATGCAACAAGCACAATACCTATATCAAAGCGGTATCCTTATCCGTGTGTTGGGTCGTGACAGAGATGAGGTCCAATGTTGTGTGAATTGCAATGTTGCTCTTCTGTATCCACGGAGATTTCACAGAGGCCAATAGCCCTTGTCTCATTTTTGTTTCTCCTTGTTACAAAAATTCTTTAATCATTTGCTTTGCACGGCACGCGCCCTTGTTGCTCACCCATCTTCACCCTCGGCGTTGGTACCAAACCGCCCAGGAATTTGGGCAATTTCCGTCTTGGTTTGTAGGATACACCTGTGAATCCTTCCTCTAGGAAGATCCGCGACTCGGGCTCAGAGAATTCCATGCGTTTCCTCTTGCATTCTTCTAGTTCAATTCGCACGTCTTTGTTACCCCAGGTCAATGGGGAGCCAAGACCCAATTGACAGCCAAGCACAGCTGCCCCAACAGAGCTGATACAGGAGAAGCGCAGTATCTCATCCTGTATCTCAACGGGAAATTTATTGAGTTGTATGGGCATTGGGGGCGAATACGCTGCCCAAAGGACCATGTCGATTGCTCTGTCTGACAGAGTTTCCATGCTGTTGAAGAAGACTTCTGGCTTGGTCCATTTCAAGTCATTTTCGCAAGCGCGACAAAGGACGATATGCCGGAGTGTGAGAATGGCATAGTTCTCGCTGGAAGAATTGTGAAGCTGCTCGTTTTCGTTTTGTTTGTTTATGTGTTGTTGAATCAGGCGTATCCCATCAGGAACATCCTGTGTTAACACGAACCATGATGCTCCAGCTCGGATGAAGTTGTCATTTGGCATATCCCACTGAGGCAAATCATCGATCCACACATAGGGCCCCCCTTGTCTATGATCGAAGCCGGTGCGATCGGAGACTGAGAACTTTAACTGCGCGATACTGACGATAGCACGAGCAAGTTGAAGAAACGTAACGTCGTTGCACGGTCTTCGGAGTATATGGCGCCAAATATAAACAAAGTCTCTCAAGACCCGTCCAGCAACAGGCTTTATCTTCGAGATACACTCAAAATCAGGTTCCCAAGGTTCATGTATGACAATCTGCTCGATGTGGTCGGCAGGGTCAGGTGAAGACAACGGCGTGAAATCGGCCAGGTTGAGCTCCCGTTGACGAGCGAGACATAGGTCAACGGAAGAAGATTGGTCCTTTTTTCGAAGAAAAAGGGTGTCAGTTCCCAGGTCAAAAAGCCAGACACTTTCAAGTCCGGCGCTCCGAATATCTCCAAAAGGGTGAATGATAGCATAGGTTTCGTGCCATTTTACAGGCACACCCGATACAATAGATTCAAATGATTTATCTACGCCATCAGCGAATATTGTCTCGTTAGGTGCAGATTCTTCTACCTCGCTCGATCATTCGTACCTGTAGCCTGACCGACCAAGCATGTCGCGATGAGCTTCAAGTTCTCCCCATCGCCAGAATGGTACTTTCGACTACCGGTGAGCAGCTTGTCGCCTATAGAGTGAGTGCAATGTCATCAAACCATCCTGGCATAGCTTACTCGAGCGAATGTAGTATACCACTGTCATCGTTGCTGAGAATGAAAGGTCGTGCCTGTGCTATGGAGTTGAATTCCTGACAATTGAGCTTGAGTGCTATAGCACGTGATTCTCACCGCCCTGTTCTACCGTACAGTAGATAATACGAGACTGAGCTGGGTTTAGCACCCGAGCAACTCAAGATAGTGATACATCCACGGGATTCTCTGCAGCATCATTCTCATCTCTTGCCTTTGGTTATCTTCTTGCGTCACATTTGGAGCATTATGATCATTATTTCATGCTCTTTCCAGCTCTGGCCATCCCTGTCAAGCACGACTTTGTGCTTCAAGCTGGCGGCCAAAGTGCACTGCTGCGTGATACGCTGCAGCATGATGTGCAGGCTGCGCAGAGCTATTAAGACCTCGCCCGCCCTACCAGTCTCAGCTAGCCTACCTAGATCCAATTCTATCTATTCCGCTCTCCTGGACACCCCTTTAACCTTGCTCATCTGAGCAACACTTGTGACCAAGCAACAGCAATGCTAGACTGTGGCTCGTCAGGTATCATCGAGCGTGCTTCCCCGGGTATCGCTTTGAAACAGCCGATTATATTTTTAGGCCAGACCGAAGTCGATAAGCGGATTGCCAATTGTTTCTCTGTCGAAAGGCAAATCCTGAAGAGACTGGGCCACCACCCCAGGATCGTCAGGTGATCTTGATGCTACCCTCTGGTTATAGGACAGTCACTAAACACCGTTGTAGATTTCTCGGACTGCAGGGCGATGGCATTCTCCTAGCCGAGGCCAGCCATGGCAATCTCCAGGCCTACTTGGATAGCCACCCCTCCACAAGTCTTGGCCAGCGCCTGACCTGGTGTCGTCAAGTTGCCGAGGCCATTGACTATATCCACAGCCGTGGCGTGATCCACTCAGACCTCCGGCCGGCCAACTTCCTGGTACACGAGACGACACAAGGAGCAAGGGATCTGCAACTCTGCGACTTTGGCGGATCGGTCTGCCAGGAGCTCTGCCTTGACGGCTTTTCCCTACCAGACGGCCCGTTCTACAGCCCCGTGTTCGAGAACGAGTCGAGTACGTCGCTGGATATCTTCGGCATGGGATCAGTCTTGTACACCATCCTTACTGGGAGGTGGCCCTATAAGACGAGCCCAGGCAGATTTGCCAAGGTCGACGACAGGCTTGACTGGGAGGAGCGGACTGTGTACCCGAATTTCAGGGCGGAAAAGTTCCCTGCCGTCGAGCATTTGCCAGGAGGGGATGTCATTCTAGGGTGTTGGATGAGGCAGTTTGCGACCGCGCGGGACGCTTTAACCGCACTAGAAGAGGCTCTGCTTGGAATTTCATGCTTTGACAATTACGATGGCTTAGGTAACGGCGGCACTAAGGTGAAGAACTTGAACACGATAAGATAGCGGGGGCATCCTTAGCTTTCTATCATAGTTTATTTCAACTACAAGGATTTATTTATTTATAAACCTCGTCCCCCAGGAATGACTGGCCTACAAATTACCCGACAGCATGCAGCTAACAACTCCACTCTGAATGGACATGATCACATCACCACTTGGGCTTTGCAAGCCCTCTTCGACACGGCCACAAGTAATCGGCTCCTTCACCTACCCGATGACCGCTTCAAATCACCGAGGATGCTCGTGCCACGCGATCTTCCGCTCTCTTCAACAAAGCCCAGAAGCCTACAAAAACCACACAGATCGAGCAAGCGCCCCGGTGACGATATCCAACACGTTGCGAAGAAGCGCAAGCTCCAACATCCTTCACGTCCTCCCCCACACTTTTGGGACAACCTCTCCCAACTCGCTTTGACAAAAAGCGCGCTGCGAGAGCTCGACCGTCGAAACGCCGCGGAACCCAGTTTCCGGCCACATCTCGAGCATCGGCATCGGCATCGACATCCTCGTACACGACGCGCCGTTGCCGCTCGACGAAAGGCCCAGCCTCTTTCAGCGCACGAGTTCCTCCACCAGAGCTCTCCAGCTGACCGGGCGCAAATCAGACGTTTCGCCAGGCACGGTGGACCAGAACTGAAGGACCTGAGAGGGGTATGGAAGTCTCCACCTCTCCATCTACACGAACAAGTATCGCCAGTCGAGCAATCCCGGGATGAGCTCTAGCCAACCGAGTCTGGGCCGTCGTAAACGGGGCTCGCAGTCCCCGTCAAAGAGCAACACGACGACCAACACTGCGACCACCAAGAGTACAGGGCCGTACGACCGTGCTTTTCAGCAACATCTGATCGACCATGACATCTTTCCTGACGGCTACGAGTACCCCGACGGTCGCATCCCCCCGGAACCCGAAAATATAGACGAGATCCGACAAGTGCTTGATCAACCGAGAGCATCCTTATCGCCAAGCCGGTTTTCTAATCAAGATTTCAGAAAGTTCAAACGCGCAGACGCTCACGCTACCAAGGAGAGCCGAGTCACTACATCTGTAATGCCGATAATTGAGGGAGATTCTGGAGACACGAGGGGTATCGCCAGCGATGTTCCATTCACAAACCTGGACCATTTGACAGACGGATCTCTTGTCTGCGCTAAACCAGACCTTTACTACGGTGCTCGGCCAGAACAACTGCATCCAAAGTGGCGACAAGAACTCGGCCATCTCGTTATTCCATCAACACAGGGCGATCTTCCTATTGTGCCGAATAACTTTGTCGAGATCAAAGGGCCGGACGGGTCGCTATCGGTAGCAACTCGACAAGCATTATACGACGGGACTTGTGGTGCCCGTGGGTATCATAGTGTCCAGACCTTCGGGGCTCTAGAGCTCTTGTATGACAATAGGGCGTACACGCTCACGTCTACGTACCATGGTGGCCAACTGAAGATGTTTGCTCATCATCCCATTGAGCCAGCAAAGGCCGGGGAAGAGCCTGGCTACGTGATGACGCAACTAAAGGCATTTGCGATGACGAACGATCTCAACACCTTTAGGCAGGGGGCTGCCGGCTTTAGAAATGGGAGGGACTGGGCTAAAACACAGCGAGATCATGTAATAGCTCAGGCAAATGAGAAAGTCAACGGCTTAAAGATAGACAATAAGACCAAAGAGACACCCTATTCCAATAAAACTAAAGCCACCCAGGACTGGAACGAAAGCCCTAGCACATCCATACCCGACGATTCGGATACTTCTGCGCATGAGCTATCGCTCGACTTCAAGCATCCGGCCAAGCGGTCACGCTCCCTGGACAAACAGCCTTCCATAGTGCCGTTGACTCCGACTCGGCATGACGCTGATCAGAGGGGCAAGGATGCTTTGCCCCCTCCAAAGCCGAACGGTTATAAGATCAAGTGAACCGGTACCATGGTGAATGGGTACATAGTAACTTGAGCCTAAAGCAACCATGGATGCAATTTTATTGATAAGAGCACAACGACACCAAACCTACTAATCTCACTGTTGTAAACAATTACACTACAGCCTTCAACTCCCTCATCTTCAGTAGACTACAGCGGAAAGGTCAGGCCGCTGCTACGCTTGTCATCCCACCGTGTCAGCAGTAGATTCTTGATGCCGGGGCTTGGCGATTCTGCCACGTTCAGGGTCAAAAGACGCTTCAACGGCACCGGATAGACCTATCACTGTTAGAAACCATCATGCCGTCGTTTGTTGCAGCTTATACATGCCTCGATGTGCTTCAGATCCTGGACAGATATCGTGTAAGAAACGTCCAACACGCGCTTGAACCTGATCTTGTCGCTCGCTGGCTCAAGACTAGCATACAGCATTGCAGCAGTCCCCCCAACTCGGAGGCCCTCGATGGATCTCCAGTGTACGTCGCCTGGAATCGGAGTAACGGGCATGTGTGATCCGTCCTTATCCTGAAGTATAAGAGTGTTTTTACCAATGAACATGATCTCTCCAAAGACACACCAATCTCTGCAAGGCTTGCCTCTCTGGAAAAAGTCAGGACTTGCCTCCTTATCTATTGCCATGTGGTTAAAAGCAGGGAACGTTCTGTCGTCGTCGAGGCTCGTGGTACCTTCAGCCTCGCCCGTCTTCTTTTCCATCTTGAATAACCAGTCCTCAAAACTCTGAAAGTCGCGCTCGGCATGTTCAGCCTGGTAGGCGTCGCTCATCCTCCACTGCAGCGAGCTACCCCAGCCTCCCTCCTGAGCCAAGGCCTCCAAGTCGTCTTTGGCTTTTTCCGTTTCAAGGCTATCTTCACCCAAAAGAAACTTTCGATTGTGAAAACTAGCATCGGCGAAAAACATGCTTCGTTTGACATCATCCATGTTACGTCGTGTGATGGAGAGGGCATTAGAGTAGATGGACATGGAGAACACGTCGAAAAGACCCTCTTGTCGAAGGAGGTCCATGTACGCTCGGGCGGCATGGAGACTTCTCAGGAACGAGACTGTGTGTTTCTCTGTGTCGTTGACAGAAAGCAAATGAAACTTGAAAGCCAACTCGAGTCTTTCGTCGCTCTCATCGAGGCGTTGTTCTGTCAACGAGCAGAGCCTGCATGTACATTCGAAGCGAAACTTGTCAAAGAGTTCGAATTGCCGCTCTATTCGACTTTGTCGCACGTCACAGTAGTTGATGGTGATCTCTTGACCCACGGGGATGTCCTCAATAGCATGAACGGTGAGCTTCTGCAGAGCTACATTCCAGTGGTGGTGAGCGTTTTTGGCACAGGAATGAAGGAGTCGGCTGCTGTTCTTAAATATGCAACAGTCAAGTTCTCCTGGTCCATAGGGAAGAGCGTTTGTGGTGAAAATACCCCATGCTCCGTGTTCGGGTTTCGCATTGGCCAAGGAGAAGTACATGGCCGTCTCGTCAGGGGTGAGACTGTCGACTTTTCTCAACACCTTGTTTGTAACCTCATCAGCAGTGGCACTCCCATCGAGGAAGTCTTGAACTATAATCGCAGGTGCTTCGGCGAGGATTCGATCGCCTCTGAGGATTGTCTTGGTAGCGACTAGTCCTTTGCCTTTTCCAGGAACATCCTGAATAGCGAAGCATTCTGGGGACTCCATGTTCGGTGGTTGAGGCGAAGAGGAGGAGGATGAAGAGGGAAAGTTGAAGACCTGAGGAACGAGGAAGTGATGTTCTCTTGAGCAGGTAGGTACTTACCTGAGGTAGGTAGTTGGGCAGGCAGGCAGGCAGGCAGGCAGGCACTCCCCGAGTTACTTTGCAATCCTTTCCTACATCCCAAGACCCAAACCAAACCAATTCATTCCAAGTTTCCCCTGAGCCCGCTCACACACTCTATAAACAGAACCTGAACCCAACAAAACTACAGCTGGTCAGCAAATTCATAAACGCCCTTCCACTCGTACTGAATGGCAGAATCCGACCCAGCACTCCAATCACCCGTCAACTCGCCCGCAGTTAGATTCTTGTCTGGGCGACGAAATGTAAACATGTTCGATTCCAGCTCGACAACTGTCTTTGTGGCCTCTGACATCTGATGTTCGCGAGTGTGATGCTGTGTCGCCTCTGAAGAACTGCTGATCTTGATCCTCCCAAAGTATGGAATCGTCACTTGGTACTGTCCTCTACCTCCCCAGACCCCGTGGGATGCGGCATACAAGTTTTCGAGAACTGTGGCAGCCTGATCTACCACTCTGCGATCCGAGACCTCATTCGTCTTTGTCATTCTTTGAGTTAGTTCGAAGATGATGGTCCAGAGGCGTTGCTCCTCCTCCTTCGCCCAGACAAACTCGGGCGATATCAAGTCTACAGCCAGGATGACAGCTGCCTGAAAGGCGAGAAAGTCGAGATATTCGTTTCTTACTGGGTTATGCGTCTTGACTTCTAATGCTCGCATGTCCTGGTATGCTCTTATGGCTCCTTCGGCCGACTCCAAAACGGTGCTTCGAGCGTATTCGTATTTGCCGTCATGAGCTGCCAGCCGTGCGTAGGGGAGATGCATCGCCTGGTTGATGGTATGATAATAAAGCTTAATATTTGTGTGTACGAATACCTGGGCAAAGGACAAGGCTGTTCCGGATTCACTTTTGGTGCCCCATTCGTCTGGTATCATGTCTTTAAGCTCTTTCATGCCCTTGGAGATACACGACAATATGGAAACGGGAGTGTTCTCCTGCACCTGGTCTCGATGGCCAATTCGTCCCGATGTCATGGCCATTCTCCGGAATATTTCCTGCTCCGGCACTGGATATTCGTCTTCTGTGGTTCTGGTAGTAAGGTGTTCGGGAACCGCATAGGGGAATCCAAGGAACATCGACAACTGTCGATCCTGCATCCACAGGGTTTCCCACACGCCTCGCTCACGAACAGAGCTTCCAGGAAGGTGAAGACCTAATAGCATAGCATCGCTGACTGCGGCTCTGCTAGTCTTCCACGCTTTGCTGGGCCGGCCCAGGGATAGGTAAAGCTGGTGCAAGAGAACCGATGCTTCAACAAATTCGATGTTGCAAGCCGGCCCTGGGTTGGACTGATAAAAGGATTCGATCTTGGTGAGATAGCTCTTAATCATGTCCTCTGAAGACAGGGGCAAGCCGGTCTCGGCATCTTCAAAGTCATTCGGTAACTTTTGAAGGTTGAGGCATAGCCAGGCCAAGCATTTTGACATAGCCCCAGGGTCTTCAGGTTGCAAGAACGCGTCGATGAATTCCAACGCCTTATCTGCTTCCCCCATCGGGAAGCCAGCGTCGAATACCTTGACAGGTCTGCAGGTGGGAGATCCCTGGGCAATCGGCTGATAGAATTGTACTGTTGCAAGTGGCCATGTCATCCAGAAATCCTCTGTATATTTAAAAATCTTGATCAAAGTCGGCATATTTGGTACAAGATGGTCCACGATTGATCCCTCATACTGTTCAATCTGCAGTCTTGATGGTCAGAGAGAGCTCCTGGAGTAGTCCAACAGGTGGCTACTTGAGGAATGCTAACCTCGTCCTGAGGGTCTTGGGCCGCAAATTTACGAGCTAATTTGTTAACTGAAGCTTGCATATCAATCATTCGTGATTCGACCTGATGGACAAACTCGCTTAGATCATTGATCATTTGATCTTTTTCGCCTGATCGAAGAGCCAATACTTGCTGCGGCTCACAGACGAGAGAGTGAGATTTACACTGGCGGCACCGATTCTGGCCCTCGTCAACGAAGCACTTGGTTTTGCGGCGTCTGCATTCGGAGCAACTCTTTATCCCAAACCGAGTGCGTTTATCCTGAGGCTCCATGGCTGCTTTGTGAGGCCAGGTAGTGGAGATGATGATTGACTGGGGAGCTGATGAGGAGGAGGAGGAGCATGTACAGCAGAATAGAGGTTGTTCACGGCGGCCGTTTCATCGGCAATTTGTGGGGCCGGCCAGTTCTCACTCAGTCAGTCTTGGTCGTCCTACATCCGATAATGATACGAGTCGAAAAGGAGAGCTCAGTATGAAAGTAAAGAGAGTAAATGAATAAGTCTCTTTCAAAGGGCCAATTCTAAACAAATCAAGTATGCAACGGAAGTGTTTCCTGAGCTACCCGGCTTGTTATTGCGTCTGCTTATACCGATCGATACACAGCTTCACTAACACCAAAAAACCCCGTCAACGCAAAATATCAACGTCCACAGATACTTTTGGAGGTTCCAGAACGTCTTTCAAGTGTGAATACTTTGTTTAAAGCCAAATACACTTCAAAAGTGCCCAAGTCTTTATAATTCCATACGGCAACAACAACTAGAGCGTGGCTATGTTTCGTGAGGTGAATTGTGGTTTAGCTGATGATGCTTTCTACATCAAGCACCAGCCTGTCCAAGCGTACATACATTCAACAGATTAAACTACAAGCTCTAGAAACTCATTTGAGAAAACACAAACAATAAAATATACAAATTAATCAATTGCCATGCTTGTTCATCTTCAAGCCAAAGTCCAGCTTCAGGGTACGTCGTAAGTGGATCTCCTCCGTCCGGCCCGAACCCACCACAATCGACATCATCACCAAACCTATCAAACCATCTTCCCATCTCGACATCAATGCCTTGCCAGACATAATGAACGCGCCCCAAACCCTACTGCGCACCCTGCGCGCCTCGAGACAAATCCCCCGCTGCACAAGACTTGCGACAGCACCGCCCAAAAGACCCTTTACATCATCCGTCTTCCGTCGCAAGCAACAACCTCCAGCCGAAGACCCGGAATTCGTCTCCATTCTCGACGGACCGCCCAAGCTCGTCCGCGTAGGAAAGCGCCATGGCCCTGGTCTTATAATTCTCGCCATCATTCCCGTCACAGCCTTCTTCCTCGGAACATGGCAGGTCCAGCGTCTGGGCTGGAAATCTGAGCTCATCGCCAAATTCGAGGACCGCCTCATCCGTGATCCGCTCCCTCTGCCTCCCACCGTCGACCCAGATGCGATTCACGAGTTTGATTACCGCCGCGTGACAGCCACGGGCCACTTCCGTCATGACCAGGAGATGCTGATTGGGCCGCGCATGCGTGACGGTACGGATGGATACATGGTTGTCACGCCGCTGGAACGCGAGAATGGCACAACGATCCTGGTCAACAGGGGTTGGATCGACAAGAAGCATAGGGATAAGAGGACGAGGCCTGATGGGCTGCCCAGGGGCGAGGTCACGGTGGAGGGGCTCCTGAGAGAGCCGTGGAAGAAGAATATGTTCACCCCGGATAACCAGCCTGAGAAGGGCATGTTTTATTTCCCGGATGTGAAGCAGATGGCTGCCTTGACCGGCAGTCAACCTGTCTGGGTCGAGGCTACTATGGGTATGTCTATCCTCCTCACAATAATACTCTTTCCCGGTATCTTTCGTTGCTAACGGTATCAGAACCCGAATACATGCAAATGGTTGATTACGAGGCTCGAGGTATTCCCTATGGTCGTCCTGCAGAGGTCAACCTGCGAAACAACCATGCCCAGTACATCTTCACCTGGTAAGTTGCATCCTCTTCCGTTTGCCGACCTGTGCCGCGGCGTTCTGACTTTTGTTTCAGGTATGGCCTTTGCGCTGCAACATCCATCATGCTCTGGATGGTCGTCAAGAGGCCTGCAAACGACGTTGCCCGGCGCGTAGCCCGCTCCAGGGGCTTGTAGGCTGTAAATCCCCATCATGCTGACACTGTAAACTCATGTATACTCTGCAACTTCTCTTTCGCCACCCTGGTCTGACACACGCTTTGCTTTGCGCTGTTTGGCAGGCTGCGGAACGGGCATTCTCAGTTCTTGAAGGAGTTCTCTAGGGAGGTGCTTCTGCGCCAAGGAGAACATGGAGGAACGCGGTCCTATCTGGCGTTGCCTGTACGATATTAGAATACAAAATACGGAGCTGATACCCAAGCGATCATTCACGCACCTCTTCATAAGTGTCAAGACATCGCTCTCCTCAATGGTCTTGCGCTTGGCGTGATCTGCATAGGCTCCTAGATCGTCGCCAAGCTGCTCAAAGAACCACTCTGATGACTGGATAAGAGCATCTAATGTTTCTGCCGAGAGACGCTGATTGCTCAGACCTGACGATTGGAGAGCTGTCTGGGCCACTCTCTTGACGAAAGCTGGAGGGAGTGAAGGATATTCGATGCCGTGCTGGGAGATCCGTTTTCGCTTTTTGTTTGCCTTCAAGCCGCGAGGTAGCCTATCATCAGCCTGCGTGTGATGAAAGGTAGCTGTCGTCGTTGGCTCCAATCCGTGTTCTGGTTCTGGTCCTTCATTAATTGAGCTGTGGTCATCTACCCCACCACCGTTGTCATCCCAACCATCTATATCAAAGCCTGCTCCCCCAACATCGGAGTCGGAACCAAGCAATACATCAGGGGGAGGGTCTTGAGCTTCTTCACCCATGGCTTCTGCAACTGATTGGTCGACAATGAGAGATGTTGCATGAATATCCTCGGCTGGGTCAGACATATGGAAGTCTGTCTGATCGTCTAGGCCGCCAGGAATCTCAAAATTGAAATCACTGCCTCTACCCTCGGTCATCCGCCGGGTCAGATCAGCTTCAATCCTGTCCATTTGTTAGTGACATGATGCATAGATGCGAGAATAGTAGGACTCACTCGTCTAGTGAGAGATCATCTTGACCAGCCCTTGCTTGAAGATCCTCCAAGAGGCCGGGAAAGAAGTCTGAATGTTGGCCAATATCATCCTCCTCCTCTGTGGGGTCATTATTGAAGTAGTCACTCATGCGCACACTGCCGGGACTCCCCCGTGATAACCGCGAGTCTGGGTCAATTCTTCGTGGCATTTCTATCGATCCGACCGTAAAGTTTTCTTCTTCCAGTTGTGATAACCGAGGCGGGGGCAAATCTGAGCTCATACTAGAAGCGTCTTCAATGTCCAAGGGCAAAGAAAACCGTGGTCGCCGATCAAGCAAGTCATCGTTGTCGTCGTCGTCGTCGTCATTTTGGTATATGGTGCTTTCTTGTTGTGCTGGTGACGGGCTTCTTTTGTCTCGTGGTGATGAAGATGAAGATGCCTGCGTGGGCCGGCTTGCAGGTGCCAGCAACCGGCCGAGGTCGAGTAAGACATCCCGAGGCGTATCTCTCTGTTGAGCCATGCTCTGCCTGCGGTTCTTTCCGGGCGTGAACATGGCTTGCCGGCGTTGATCAAGCGCCCGGCGGGCTGCTTTGGCGTGGGGAGTCGGCGCATTGGACCGGCCAGCAGATGCGGGAGTGCCACGGCGAAGAGAAGCACGAAGATCACGGGAGCCGGTGCGGTCGAGAGGCGTGTGAACGGCAGAGTATGGCTCAGCACTGATTGCACGGCGGTTGGGAGTGCGTGAAGGGGTTCGCGATGGTGTTTCTTGTGAAGCAGCCTTGATAGGCGGAGATACAGGGCTCGACATAGTTATGGCGATTGTTTAGGTGATGGGCCCGTCGAGGAAGAGCGCAGGTCGCTCAGTTTGTGGGTGGTATTTCCGATCCGTATACGGCGTCATGAGGATTTTGGAGGGTGTCGGTTCACTGTGGAACATCCAGACATTTGCATTTTCCTTCTTCGGTTGTTGTTGTTGATGTTTGTTGACCTAAGCCGATGATGGATGCTAGTCAAAGTGGAAACGCGACAAGCTTGACCATACGCGACCAGGGTGAGCTGTCTAGGTCGATAAGCACGGACCATCGCTAGCTGCGACCACACAAATTAATGCCTACCTACAGATTACGTAGGTAAGATACGACAAGGAAATACAATATACTATCATACTAGGCACAAAGTGGCGTCTTGTGAAATGTATATACTTAATTATCTTGTTGATATGGAAATGCGAAATATTCTCACTGAACCAAGGCCAAGAATTCGAGAGCCTTGAGCAGTGGTGCTAACTTACAGAAAACTTGGCAGGGAGCCAAAAGAGCCCCGTCCAGTCAATATTCACAGTGATCCCCTTTGAGTCATACCAAGCAGTCCCCAACCGCCAATAAAGAGACTACTCACGAACCTGAAGAGGGCTGTACCTGATTCACCAGCTTTCAAACAAATCCATCCATCAGCGACACCCCAAAAGACAAGGAAGCCCAATAACGTATCCACAACATCATAATCACGATGAAGGTAAAACGTCCAGAGGGCGAGCCCATACGTGCTCACACGGGAGCCGTAGATAGCAAAAGCTGTTTGTGCTGGTTCTGACCTGGCAATACCCTCTGGCAAGCCATACTCGCGCATGGCACGAGCTGGGGCTCTAAAGGGAAGAAGACCACCAAGAGTAAAGGCAGTACCGATAAAAAGAGCAGGTATGTGCCATGGGGAGAAGTTGGAAAAGGCGCCGGAAGCCATTTTTGACGAGGTAGATATCGGAAATACTGTAAACAAGTCAGTCAGTATTGGCATCGTGGAGTACAAGCTATCACGATAGTCCCAAAAATCGGGGGACTCATATCGATGCTCGAGAAGACTCACCAGATGTTAAAACAAAGATGTTTCGAAACAGCCAGGTTTATTTATAGCTGGTGAAGAGAAACACAGGCAAATGGATAAGCTGTCCCTTTAAAGTGAGGGGAGAGTATCAAGTAGGATCACATCCCATGTCAGACAGGAGCTGACATATTAGGCAAAAAGGGCAACTGAAGCAAAAAGGTTCAGCTTGAGGACCGAGCGTGGATCGAACACGCGACCTAGGGATCTGCAATCCCTCGCTCGTACCACTGAGCTATCGATCCATGATTATATCATGTTTTTGGCGCTCAGTTTTAGGCATATGTAGTTGATCGAGAATTGGCATCAGTCTTCACATGAAAAGGTAATATTCAACAAATTCAACAGCCCCTCTGAGTCTCAGTTCTAGCCTCCTGCTGTTTAACTGTTCCTTTTGTAACAACAAAGGGCTGCTCGTATCGACATCTATTTCTTATTATTCCTAGCTCGCCAGACTTGAATCTTGAAAGAATCTCTTTATTTATTTATCTTCCTTCACCGTTGGTCATACGTTCTTGTCCCTTGTCCTCTAGACCGCCATAATCGTCATCTTGCATCAGATAAAACAAAAAGGCCCCAACTACGTCTCCATTCCCTGCCGCCAGTTCACAATCACCCGACCACCTAAACTAAGAAAATAAGTGAGGGGCTGTTGCTCTTTTTTTGGTGGAGGCTGACCTACCTACGTTCCTGTGCTATACTCCATCTTCAATTCTCGCACTTGCTCTCCGCCATTCACCTGCATCCACAATAGCCGCCGTCTACTCCTGGAAATAGCTGTGCTGTGCCCTTTTTTGGACAATTTCATTTCTCTTGTGTGTTGGTCAAGGGACTTACTTACCCAGTTCTTTATCTTGCACTTGGACTTGCTACGGTCTTTCCATCTTCCTCCCTCTTCTCACGGCTCATCTCATCCTCTTTCTTACATCCAATCCGCATCCCCAGAGGCGTTCCCAGCCACAGCCGAGAGCCATTCTCAGCCCAGGCCAACGTTCATCATCGAGGGCGAATCCTAACCACCAGATATACAGCGATACAGCTCAGATCAGCAGGTGAGCCTCCAGAATTTCCCTTCACCCCAATCCTCGATACTTGGTTGGCTCTGCGTCCTTGCATCTCTCCACCCGCAAGGCGCCTAGAGCTGTCCAAAGAGTTCTTGATGGCCATCCATGGTGATGGTCAACAGCCCCAAGGCCTGTCCCCCCGGCCGATAAGTTAGTCGGCAAGGCTAGGTCTTGGCTTATTGCTGTTAGCAGGGGACTCCAGCAGGGCCATCGCCTACCTGAGGTGGCACCCGAGGTGGCTACATGCTGCTACTGGTGGCATATCCTGGGCGCCTCTTTCGTGGTCTTGGGGGGCGTCTAGTCCAGTCTAGTCCACTGATAGAGGTGGATCGGCTCCCATCGTTGAACCTCCTCCTGTGGCCTCACCTTCTGCGGCACAAAACGCGTGAACTACACCTCGGTTTTGTGTCAAGTTTCCTCTCTGACCTATACTTTTATGCAGCTGTGAAACTCCCCCTTGGAGCCATTCGAGTTTTGTCAACGTCTGTCCCATCGTCATCGTCATTGTCGCACCCGTTCCGCTATCCGACTTCGAGTTCCCTGTGTCGTGCCCCTCTCTCCGGACTCTGCATTACATCTGCGGAAAGACAACCACGTCGCTTTGACCATCCGCATCTGTCCCTTGACGTCTTGTTGCGCTTCGACGACCTCAACGACTTTACACCCGACTTGCCCGAATTTTCTCCAACCCGATCGCAACAATGGCTCAGCCTGGTGTGCAATCGTTGAAGGTTTGTGGAGTTGCTGTTTACCTGACGCAATACCTGGTTGATTGGCTGACCGCTGCTGCAGTGTGTGGTGACTGGTGATGGTGCTGTCGGAAAGGTACGTCTAGACAGTGAAGCCTCGTTTACATGGTGATGGTTGTTACAATAACGAGCTCTCGCTGACTGCATGCAGACCTGCCTGCTCATCTCCTACACCACAAATGCCTTCCCCGGCGAATACATCCCTACTGTCTTTGACAACTACTCGGCAAGTGTAATGGTAGACGGCAAGCCTATTAGCTTGGGTCTCTGGGATACTGCTGGTCAAGAGGATTACGACCGACTGCGACCTCTTTCATACCCCCAGACTGATGTCTTTCTCATCTGTTTCTCCATCGTCAGCCCTCCGTCGTTCGACAACGTAAAGGCCAAGGTACATTGACAACCATCGCCGTCGCCACAAGCATGTCAAACCCCTAACGCTTCTCTAGTGGTACCCCGAGATCGATCATCATGCGCCCAATATTCCCATTATCCTGGTCGGAACCAAGCTCGATCTTCGAGAAGACGCCTCAACCCTTGATTCGCTCCGTCAAAAGCGCATGGAGCCTGTGTCGTACGAGCAGGCGCTGGTTTGCGCCAAGGAGATCAAGGCTTACAAGTACCTCGAATGTTCCGCCCTCACCCAAAGGAACCTTAAGAGCGTCTTTGATGAGGCCATTCGGTAAGATTCATTTTGTCTCTTGCCATCTCACGCATCGTCTAATGTCTCGCCAGAGCTGTGCTTAACCCTCGACCCACACAATCAAAGCAAAAGAAGAACAAGTGCTCTATCCTGTAGATATCCAATCTAACAAACGCTATTATCTGCGCGCATCTACACATGCGCGTGTTTGATTTTCTCGACGAAAGCGTCTGGACGGCGCGAAACGACATGAAAGTTTTCTGAATGAATGCCCAACGCGCATTCGGCGACGACAAGACGGCGGCTCTTGTGAACGGAATATCCCTGGGAAACGGCTGGCTGTTGCTCTTTTTTGCTTATCAAGCCCCGACTCCGCCCCCAGAACATTGCACAACAACGATGCGAAGCATATGACGACGGCTATTATTTGCGAGGCGGTTCTTGAACGACTTTTGGGTTTTCTCTATTTGCGGTTGCATGCTTTTTTTTTTCTCTTTCGACCCCTGGCCTTTCTCTATTTTCCTCTATATGCTCATATCTTATGCTGTGGCCTCCTCGCGGAGTTTATACCGATGTTGCCAGTAATTCAAGAACCGGTTTGCACTTTGGACAGCTTTTTCTTTGTGGCTCTGTGATGCTATGCTAAAGTGGAGGGCCGTAGACGGGCGCGAGTATGCGTGTCTGTCATGACACTGCTAACTGAACGGTCTCAATATTTGAAGATTGCTTCGGTTGACAACTTTGCTCACAGGTCTCTGCTTAGTCTATAGCCTGCGAAACCGGGCTCAGTACGGTCGTTTGTTTGGTCTTGAAACAGGCATATTGGTCTGTCATGAATGAGAGCAGTGGACTACTCCTAGACAGAATTTGGATAGATTATAATACATTTAGTTCACATACTCGGAACTTGAGAATCCAAGCATCGTCATTCTCAAACCAAGCACGGCTCTCCATGAGTACAAACCTCATGATTCGGCTCGACCAAATGAACGTAAGTGAAGTGAGTCACGTCAATTATAGTCGTAGGAACTGTAATTGATTCATCATGCATAATCTGCGTTGTTTCGTCGCGAGATCAATAGACCAATTCCTTTGGGTATCTCACTCTCTCTATCTTGTAAATACGCAAAACTTTTGTGTATCCGGTCCTGCTTTACATCATTAAAACACATTGAGACGGACCGCTACGTCTCCTTGATAGACACTCGCGCAGGATTATAATGGCGACGCAGCTGACGTCGCGTCCTGAAATCCTGAGCCTACCACGCATTACCGGGGACACGTCCGCGCCGGCTGGGATGAATGCCGTCTTCGGTTTGCTGCGAGTTTCCGTTGGTCTTTGATTCCTCCTTGGCATTTCGCTCACGCTCGATGCGCTTGGTACGGTTCTCATTCAGCTTGCGGTTCTTCTC
This sequence comes from Fusarium sp. NRRL 66182, assembly GCA_013266265.1. Lineage (NCBI taxonomy): Eukaryota > Fungi > Ascomycota > Sordariomycetes > Hypocreales > Nectriaceae > Fusarium > Fusarium sp. NRRL 66182. The sequence goes on from JABFAK010000562.1 coordinate 18,731, forward strand.
CTTGATCTTGTCCTGGCGCTGCTTTGTCTTGCCGCCTCCACCGGCGCTGTTGTATAAGTTAGCATGGGTTCTGGTATAGGTGGGGGATTTGCTGTTCGTGCAGATGAACACTTCAGAGTGTCGGTCAAGTAGCGAGGAGCGTGACTCGAGGAGCGACTAGCATGTCATGGGCTCATTATGGGAGGGTAACACAGATGGAACTATCAAGGCTAAAAGCAGGCTGTGGGAAAGGGGTGTGGATTGAGAAGGAGGATGAGACGGCGTTGGATAAATGATTTGTAAGAAAGTAAGAGAATGATGCAACTCACGTCAGCTCGACATTTATGCGACGCGGGTAAGAGACACCATCTGAGAACTCAGAATGGTGAAACTTGTCGAGACATGTTCGCATATGCCAGACCTTGGAGAACTCGACAAAGGCAAAGCCACGGCAGGGCTTGGAGTCTTTGGGATCACTCATGCAGCGAACTCCTACAGGGTTGAGCGAGGCAAAGTGGGCTTTGATGGTTTCGGCGGTGGCGGTGAAGGGCAGGTTACCGACAAAGACAATGTGACGGTCGGCTTTGTCATCGGCGTTGGTACCGGCCGTGTCCGCTTCGGCGCCGGTGGGAGCTTCATCGTTGGCCGCGGTTGTCTCGGAGGACTTGTTTTGCTTCTTCCTGTCCCTCTTGCTCTTCTTAGACTCTTTCTTGGGCTCGGTATCAGCACCGGCGCCGTCTGGTTGTTGAGACGCTTCAGCTTTGCTCTTCTTATCCTTCTTTGAAGGCTTGTCCTTGTCTGCAGTTGCAGCTGCAGGCTTGTCATCAGCAGCCGCCATTGGTGTATCCTCAGCCTCTGGATTGACCTCTTCGTCATCATCCTGCTCTGGAAGGTTCTGGAGATCCTTGCGCTTTTCTTTGCGCTCCTTGCGCGACTCCTTATTGTACTTCTTGTCTCGCTTTTCCTTCTTAGCCTTCTTCAAGTCGGTAGCAGCGCCATCTTCCTCGTTGCGCTTGCGTTTCTTGGGAGGGGCGTCGGAATCGGCAGAGGCGACGGGCTTTTCGTCGACCTCTGCAGCCTCTCTTGCGCGTTTGCTCTTCATGGTCGGCGATCGGGGGTTCGGACTGTAAAAGAGGATCGTAGGCGGCGGCCGAGAAATGCAGAATCTGCAGTTGCCAAGTCAGTTTTGATGTGCCACGTCGTAAAGCAAAACATGTGGCTTTGAGAAGAAACAAATAATGGTTCGATGGTGCAAACCTACAGGGCAATCAAGAAACCAGGCTCTTGTTGGTAATTTTTCCGAAGGATGGACGAGACAGCCGTTGTTTGCCTCGATCGACAAGTCGGAACGAAGTTTTCGCAACTGACAGGCTGCAACAAATGTTCCGGTCCGACAAGACTAGTACTGTCTCGGAAGAGTATTGCAGTGTTGATGCTTGTTGTAGTGGTATGGTTCCGACAATTGTAGTGGTGGGATTGGAGAGGATCGATCTGCGCGTGCCCAAACGTGCAGAAAAAGTGAGAGGTGAGCGAGCCGGATGTGGATGCGTAGGAAAGTTGAGCTAGGGGTGCGGGAGAAGCCGAGATTTTTGAGTGCCGGGAATATCATGGATAAGACAATATCTACCTATCACTTCGACTACCTATCATAGGTACCTAGACTACATGCTACTATTTCACGATGAAGTGTCTTGTCTTCAAATCGGTCAATAATGACACCGTCTATTTGTCTCTCTTACTTGTTATCCTACTCATCGTGCTACAACGTTGTTATCGTCTTCGACCGGCAAAATTCTAGGTACCTACCTACCTTTCGGGCTTAGGGAATTGCTTTCTTTTTTCTTGTCCGGCTCGAAACCTTTCTTTTTCCTCAGTCACTAATTAAATTATTTCTCTCGGCCGCCGTGTTCCACACGTCTCGGTGCTTCGTATCTGGCACTAATCATGCAAGCTGCACGTACATATACATACGCGCGTAATGTGTCTTTGGTTTAGACGTAGCGTCACACTAAGCCCACCAGCTTGCTATCAAAAGGGCCCCCAAGCACCCCATCTGCCCATCTATCCCATCTTTGATGGTATTGCGAAGAGCCATTAATCTGTATAATAACCGGTTCCCCACAACCAAGTCCGGACTAGTTGCAGATGCTGAGTCAAACAAATAGTTATGCGATGGACGTCGATCGGAATCATCAGCCGCTGTGCAGCCCACATCAAGACAGAGAGAGGCTGGTGGTGGACCGTATGGGTTGAAGCCTTGGCTGTCATTGATCGAGGCCCTGTGTGACATATCTTGATCTCCATCTGATACAAGCAGGAGAGTCGAGGCCCTCTGCAGCTTAGGGGCGCTGCTTTTAACAAGATGGTGCATATTGACCCAGCTGAAAGGTCGAGGGTTGGTCGAAAGCTGGTGCGTGTCCGTGGTTCCGATGCCCAGTATCCGGGGTCAGATCCTTGAAACGAGATGGAGTTGAGTTGGGATCACGGCCGGATTCTATCCATATGAAGATCATTCGTCACCAATATTCATCAACAGATTTCAGAGAGCCCCTATAGCGCAGACTGTTTCAACGGCCGCAATGCTCATTGCTAGCCCAGAAGAAGCAATAACATCCACTAAAGGAAATACCCTGTATAATAAACCCAAAAAAAAAAAAAAAAAA
>JABFAK010000564.1:0-41432 GCA_013266265.1 Fusarium sp. NRRL 66182
GAGACCCTCTGTGTGATGATTACTTAGTAGAGCAACTAACAGTATTTTCAATAGTAATTTCAACCAGGGCTAAATTATCTTATAATATAATTTTTATTCCTAATAAAATACCTAGCTAAGAAGCTAGTAACCTTACTAAATTTAAGCCTTTTTATATAAAATATTATAATAATAAGGCTTTTATAACTAATTTTAAACTAGTTAGCCTTTTTTAATAATTCCTATTTATTATTATTATAAACTCTTAGGTTTTATAAATAAACTAAGTTATTATTAATTATTATTATAAGAAATAGGTAGAAATAACTACTATAAAGCTCTATATTTTCCTTAGGCTTATTACTTATTTCTCCCTCTTTCCTTTTTTATTATTTTATAATTTTTAGAAGGAGCTTATAATATAAGAAAAGCAGCCTTTATATTATATTATATAATAAATACCAAGAGATTGGTTTTGCCTCCTATATATTATTATTTAACCTTATAATCCTAATACTATTAATCTAAATAGTAATAAACTTTATAAGGTCTATTAAAAGGTTAAATTATAGTCTGAAGTTATTAAAACCACCTTAAAACGCCTTTATAAGCCAGGAAGCTTTATTACTATTAATAAGTATATAATCTGCTATATAGGGTAAAGTAGCAATACTATTAGAATACTAAAAAAGCTAATAAAGGAAGGTTATAAAGCTTAGGTTATTATATAAAGAGGTTATTTTATTAACTAGCTATAATACTTACTAAATTATAGTCTTTTATATTTATAGCTCTGCTAGTAAAATTAATATACCTTTTCTCTTAACTATATAATAATACTAAACCTAACCTAGTTAGTTATTATTTTCTTAGTTAAATTACTACTATAAGGGATATATTAGGTCTTTATTAATAACTTATTCTTATTAATTAAGCTTTTTATAGTCTTTTATAAGCTTAGAGTTACCGCTATAGGCACTTTATACCTTAATAGCAATATATATTATAACCTTATTTCCCTTAAATAATAAAATTAGTAAGGCAAGCTATAATATATATAAAATACCCTCTATAAAAGGGTTATACCTAATCTTAAAGTATAGATATATTACCTATATTTTTATAGCTATTTCTTATATATTTAGTCTAGCTAATATATACCCTAGGTAATATAGCTAGCTTAAAAGGATTAAAAGCTTGTCCTTATAGCTATAACTACCTATAATAGTAATAAGATAACTACCGCTATAAGATATTAACCTTTTATTATAACTACCTAGAATTAAGCCCTATATAAAGCCTTTACTAATAAGCCTAGCTAAAGGGTAATAATCCCTAAATTTACTTATAACTATAATAATTATATAAATAGTATAGACTATAATAATTAGCTTTATTCCTATCATAACTAAAAGTATAAGTCTTACTAGGGCAATTAAAATACTATAGCCTAAGGCTTCTTTCTTAAAATTATTATTATTAATAGTTATTTTATATAGCTATAAGGCAATAATAACCTAGAAAGTTAAGTTATATACCCTAAGAGCTAGAAAATATAGCTAGCTATAATACTTTGCAGCTATTATAGCCCTATATCTAATAGCAGGAAGATTAATAGGCCTACTAATAATACCAAGCCCTTTTCTTTATATAAGTAAGGGTCTTAAGAGAGAAGAGCCTTTTATTATAGCTGCCAGGGCCGGCAAGTAAGTATTCCTATAAGCCTTATATCGAAAATACTAAATATCATAAAGAGGCAGACTTTTAAGACTTATATAGACTGCAAGGTCTTTTTATATACTAGCTAGAAGTATTAGGACCTATAGTATAGCTAAAATCCTATATAAATTGAAGTACCTTTTCTTACTACCTTAACTAACCTTTATAATAGGCTTTAATCCTTGGTTATGCTAATGCATACTAAAATGAGCACTCTTCGGCTTCAAAGAGATTTCTCAACATATGGTCATGTAGTGGTTGTGGGCCAGGGTGTTGAAAAGAACTTACTACTGGGAGGGGGGTGGTGCAGTGTTGGTGTGAAGGTGTGAAGGAGGAAAGAAGGGAGGGAAAAAGTGGTGGCAAGGAAAAAGTTGCACGGAAAAAGTTGCGGAAAAAGTTACGGAAAAAGTTGCGGAAAAAGTGGAGGACAAAGTGGAGGAAAAAGTGGCAACGAAAAAGTGGCAAGGAAAAAGTGGCAACGAAAAAGTGGCAACGAAAAAGTGGCAAGGAAAAAAGAATAATTAAACTATCTCCTTGAGGACCAGGAGTGATCATTTTTCCGAGCCGCTGTAGCGGCAGGGATTAGACCGAATCAGCTTTGATTAATAAGGTATATACGTAGCGTGACTTGTGGCGTAATAGCTATGGCTATAGAGAGCTAGGTTACTGCTATACTAGAAGAAAACTTCTTATTTCTAGTTATTTAGCTAGAAAGGTATGTATAGCTATTGTATATACTTTGCTACCTTTTGATGATTGGTGTGTTAAAAATCTCGGAAAAATATCCACTCCTGGTCCTCAAAGAGATTAAAGCTTTCGCTAGTAATTATGTTGGGGACCAAGTGGAGAGATCTGCCCCAGGAACTTTGAAATTAAATAAGCTAACCTTCTTCCCTTATTGCAAGCTGCACACATCGATCGGTAATGCCCGGTTTTGGTTACGAGTCCAACTCCATCCAACAAACAATAAGTTTTGCAATCGAAAAGTTATCCCGCCCGAAGGGTTAATTCCTCCAGCGTTTACCTTTACACCGGCAAGGCGTAATCACGTGGGTCGTAGATAAACAGCTTAGTTCAGTCCGCTAAAAGACAGCCCCTTGAGTTAAAAGGTTTCAGGCGTTATAGACAAGGTTGTCTCTCCGGGTTTACGAAAAATCTTATCTCCTTGAGACCAAGGGTTATAAAAGGGATGCTTCACTCCTACTGTAAAAACATCAGCACATTGTTCGATATCCCATTTCCAACCCCCTGCGCCTTTAATACACACTCACGATCGCCGTTTCTATGAAGGCCTTCATTCTCCTTTCACTTGCCTGCTTGGCTGTCAGCCTACCTAGCTATGCGGGAACTCGGCAAGCAGATATCGACCTCCCTGGCAGCGTCTATGAGTCTGGTAACGAGAAAAATAGCATTCCCTTCATTTCCCGCATTAAAGCCTATCTAGCTCTAGCCGATCCTACTAGCTTGCCTGCTCCCACCGCAGTCACTCCCAGTAACGCAGTCTTATTCCGGAGGAGGGGACCCGGATTCTGGCTCACTCGCCCGAAGCGTCCTCCGCGCCGCGTTAAGCCATGTAGATAGGTACTGTCTACGTCTAGCACGGATTGTTCTTATAACCCAACATTACAACACTATTTAAGATTTATTATCCCGGCTCGAATACTTGCTTCCAGCTGCGTTCAAACGATAACAAATTCTGGGCCGAGCTTTCTTCTATAGAGGAACCAAGTCAGGACGGAGGTAAAGGCGGCTACTACCTTTAGTTAACGACACTTGGGAGGGAGGGCTTATGCTGGATGAGGGTGAATACCATGGGGTGTGCCTTGCCTTTGAGGCAATTATATCATAACGTTTCTTGCTATATGTTTGTCCTATTAAGGTAACCATCTACAATACTATAACATGAAATGTTTATGTGCCTTGCATGCACCTTCAACCATTCTGACATCGAGGTCGTGAGCGTCCTCCCTATTAGACATTGTATACCTGGGGGCAAGTAGCTTCTTGAGCAGATAAATAAAGGTCTGACCAGTACAGTAACAGTAAATATAGGATGAGGGACAGAAATAAAGAGCTTACACTACGTACTTTATTTTAACAGCTCTCGTTGGCCCAAGAGGAAGTCCTGGCCTCAGAACTTGAGAGCATTCATTAGACAATCACCTTGGCGGGGTCCCCTGACGGACTAATTGGTAGGTCCGATAAGCGAAGGGAGTAAGGCTTGTGTGATTGGGCAGAGTCACGCTCAGCTCTCCATATCCCATAGGGCTGGCGCTACAGCCTTATCTCAACGACTAAGACTACAACACCATGAAAATGAAATCTAGAATTTTAGCATTTGATTTCTTATGATGCTATCACGTACCAAATTAGTTTAACTGGATTGATGTATCATGCACCAATTAATAAATAACATGGCCTGTGCGTGCGCGTTTGTTTGCTTGTTTGCTTCACTAAGCACCACAACCACCAACTTGTCTTTACCTGGCACGTCCCAACACGTGGCTTCTCTCATCTTCACTCAAGAACTAACAATGACGTCTACGTCTGTCTGTAAAACGCCAGTTGTGGTGTGTAAAGTCGGTCGACAGACATGAACGCATCGTCGAGCATCTGAATCAGACGTGGCATGGACCATGTTGGATACCAAACGACGTACGAAGACGCCAGAGAGGCTATCGTCAAGGAGCTGGAGCTTCCGCTCAAAAACCAGCTCTCCGCGTATGCGAGATGATGCAGAAGGTTCGCGACAAGTCTCGACTGAATTGACATGCTTGCCGTCTCAGTTACCCAGTTCACGCCCGATTCTTCCAGACCCTACTGACTTTAGCAAGCGTCTCGCTCTTTTCGTCTCACAGCAATCGAACCCGCAACGATATGCGACTCCTCAATATGCATCGCCAAGCCCAGCTCCCTCCAACGTCACTGCTCCGTGTCCAACGCCACACCCCTCATCAAAAGCCGCCTCTTTCGTGAGCTCGACGAGAGCCACGTCCAAGGGTGTTTCCATTCCACCGAAACCATTATACGTCCGTCCTGTATCCCAGCCAATATCAATGCCTTCGTTGGCCTCTTCCGCATCATCTCACTCAGGCGAACCAGTTGCCCTCACTGCGCTCAGGCCCGGCTCCAAGAGTCTAACCCAACAGCGAGAAGCAACACGGCAAAACCTGATCGATTTGACAGGTGCTGCATCCGCCCACAGTGTGTCACAGCCTATCTCGGCGCAGCACATCATGAGACAGCTGACGTCTCGTACAGCGTCAATTTCAGCAGACGCACTCCATCTGCCCTGCTAGGCAGTAACTTTGGGCTTCAAAGACATTACCTTGAAACACCCGAGTTGGTTCGAAAGTGCACTGTCGTACCCACGCGATGACCTGAGGGGACAAGCCAACAAGGGCATGGTGGTGATTCCCATCTTCAAGAATCATTGGGCTTTGGTCGTGATCTATGTTGTGCCGGCGAATCATGACTTGAACCACGTCGAGACTAACTTCATGTCGATTCACAACCCCGTCCCCACCGATGAACATCGAGACTGACTCCAATCAAAAATGATGAAGCTCAAAGAGGTCTAAGTTAACAAATCGCAGATTCAAGAGTATCTGCAATGCTATTAAATGTTACAACCAGGTCGAGAGTCACACTCTGTTGCGCGAGCCCTGCTTTATATGATACGAAAAGGCTTGTGTAGCAAGCGAGATCCTGGTGTCTAAACTAGACGTTTCGTGGTTCTGATTTTAACGGGACTATTAACAGTATATACTGAGATTAGAGTTTAGGTTGCTAGTATAAGTTAGGCTCTATATAATTACTTGGTATATACTGATAAACCTTTGAGTTCTTAATAGATAAGTGAGGCAAGAACAATATAAGTAGAGTTGAAAAGACCATTCGACAATATACAAGTCAAGAGAAGAGACAAAACGAGCCAAGTAACCGTTAGTAAATATTAGATGTTGCTACCTTAGGCTAGTTGTGACTCTATGTCTTAGTTTATCCTACGTACTAGCGGTCTTAACTGCATGTAATATATGTCTGCCACTAAGCCTCTTGAGTCTTAGGCTAAATAAGATATTATCAGCTTCAATCCTCTATAATCTAAAGTACCGCACTACTAGGATCGTAGTTAATACCTTATTTTGTTAGCTTCAACTTAGTACTACCCGAACTTGGGAGCGGTGACCTATCAGGTCATCAATTCAAGGTCTGAGCTAGCTAAGACTCAGTTTGGGTGTCATAGAATGCCAGTCACTCCATCTTATGGCGGTGTTTTATGAACGAACATTTATCATACCACTTACTAGGCCATCGTGGGAGACACATTGGCAGAGCACGGGATCAGTATATCTATCATGTCCATTGTGGCTCTTACACAAACTATAAGTGTATTACAGTGACTGTATCGCTCAACACCTAAAATGAGTCCTTGAGCTGCAGAATCCTGCTGTCGTATTGGGACTGGCAAGATTTTACAGTAACCGGAACCACAAAGTGGACCAAATTCGGGAAGAGCTATATAGCCCTCGTTCATATGTGATAAGATCCATAAAAGGCAAGCTTTACGGTGTGAAGATAGTTGATTTCTTATGGAGCAGAAAATAACAGGCTTGTCCGTACCTCCACGCCAGATCAGCCTAGGTCGTCATATCCCAGCTCAATAGTGGTATATGTATGACTGACCCATGCCATTCTGTTTATTTAGCCTAGATTATACGCTTCCATCTATCAGGGGTTTCATGAAAGAGACGGACACAATACAAATGAGGAAAACATCATTGAACTCTCCCCTGGCTACCCAGTCCCGGAATAACATCAAGCCATAGGAATCAGGTTGGCACATACACGAGCTAGTGCAACGGCACGGGCAACAATCCAATAATGGGCGAGCAGGACATTGACTCGAACATACAATAGCGACTTTGTTCTTTACAGTATCATTGTGACACCAGAGTAGTACCGCCACCGGTAGTACTACGGTGAAGAGAAGACATGCCTCCATGCCATAAGTGTAGCGCATCTTGAATCATGTTGATGCCGGATCGGACTGTCGAATGATTTCCTGGAGTACTAGAGAATATCCACACAGAGACTTTTCAAACGATGCCCAACGAGTTACTCGATGGGTCCAGACTGTAATCGAGATGTAGTCAGCACTGAATATAGATCCATAGTTCTGCTAGCTAATGGGGACAAGTCTCATTTCCTCTATTAAATCATGACCCAAACTGCGTTACACAATGTCTACGACTTTATGAGCGTATGAGCCTTCTGAGGCCTCACTCTCCTAGGCCAGCCAACGCAACAGGACCAATAAGCAAACATAAACGAAGAATATAGATTTCTCTCTCCTTTTCCTTTTACATTCATCTTAGTCATCTAAACTCTCTACCTCAGTTGTTTTTGGGATGTCGCTGGTAGTCGTTGGGCCATTCGGGGTCGTGTCTGTGGTTGTCGTATCCAAGGTCATGTCTGCTGTTGTTGGGGCAGTCGTGGTGTCTTTGGCGTCGATTAGTATTGGTGGGAATAGTGATGGGAGTGGTAGTTATACCTGTGGTTGTAGTCTCTATATCGGTACTAGTAGTAGGGCTGCCAGGGGCGGTAGTAGTTGTGGTCGTTTCATCCATCAAAGCTGATGAGTCTGCTGTTGCTTCAGCTGTGGTCGTTGGCTCAGCAATCGAAGTTGACACTAGAGTGCTGGACTCGGTTGAGCCAGAGGCTGGTTCGGTTTCTGGAAGCGTCACGCTGTAGTCGAGAGTAGCAGATGAGGCTGTTTCTGTCGATAGCGTCGCTGATAATTCGATGTCAGTGCTTTTAGGCATGGCAAAGGCACTTGACAAAGACGAGGGCTTGCATGGCGAAGCTGAAGCAAATTGGCAAAGAGCCAGAAGCTGAACGGCGGGGTGTGCAAGTCTCATGGTATTACTAGAGTCTAGATAATAAAGTGAGAATCAAGTGTAATAAGGAAGGCCTGGTGTGGTAGGGACAGTGTTTTGAGTTAAAATTTTCGCTTGTGATATTAAACCCCCTCTACCCCTTTCTTTGAATTCATTTAAAGAAGCATGATTTACATTATGGCTTATTGGTCAAGGAGAGTAAACTATTGCTTTAGTGCCTAAGCTATTGCTTCAGTAGTCACAGACTAAATCTACCATCGCCACTTAATTATATGGAATAGGGCCAAGTCTCTGCCGTTCATAATTCTGATCGAGGTTTAAAGCTCTGCTAACTAGTATAGGGCGCAGGGGTCAGAAAGGGATGTTGGCGATCATATATATGGTGGCGTTGGGTAGTGCCTTGACGATCCAGTTGCTGGGGGGGTGTCGATACAAGGCGCGATGTCTTTAACCTCGGGACAGTGGATCTTGAAAAGGCCATCGATCTGTGGGCCAAAGCTATTGGGGTAGGCCTGTGTGCTGGGAGAATTAGGCATGGTCTACTAGCCTGTTCTGAGGATATCTCCCGAAGCCAAAACAATCTTCATACTGCCAAAAAGGTGCTGACGATCTCGAGAAATAGTGTATCCATGGACACGGACCAGAATCTGGATACGCGTTAGTAGAGACATAGCTGTTAAACAGAAGGGAACCTGCATTGCCTCAGACACTGATCCAGCGCAAAGCTGGGACAACAACCCTGAGATCGAGGTTGGTTTATATGATGTTGTTGAACATCTCACAAAAGGTGACACGAGGTTCCAACACTATGGATGCCAACTTCTCGTTGACTTTCAAGATGCGGTTCATACGTTGAAGAGATAGCATCATGGAGCCAAGAAATCGGGGTGCAAGAGTTCAGTAGAATGAATAACGGTGGGATGGGTTGAGTTGATCTTACCCAAAGTTCTTCCCTTGTGAGCATATCCAGAAAGGGATCTGGTATTGGTTTGCTACTTTGAGAATTGCTTGGATCTCTTGGACAGAGGCGGGGATGATTGTACCTGATCAGTTTCATTGATATGGTCCTGAGTTGGAGTTCATAAGACCGGGCAGTGGCTGTAGTGATATGCTCATTCATCCTAGATACTCTACCTTTTCGCATACGAGCTACTTCTTGTACTGGGTTTAATTTAGTTCTTCACTTCAAGTAATAAAATCAACCAGACACTGACATACATGTAACTGATAACTATGGTGCGCAAGACGAGCACTCATACAGTCAATATTCTCACACAGACAATATACTCTCAGAACGTCAGGCAACTATCCTCTTTTCAGCATCCTGATATATATGTGTATGGAGCCCTCACTTACTGGACGCTCAGCTCAGTGCTAGAAAGTACTCTCACGCTTGACTTGTGTTTCACTCATCAAAAATCAACTACGCAGCTCGTATAATATTATTCCAGCTTCGGAAGTGGACATTGACTCCAGAGGCACCATTTTCTCAAGATGAGTGGCATTCTTTAGTACCACCATAGTCGACGACCAATATCTGTTGTGAAGATTACTAGATCACTGGCTTAAAAACAAGGGCTCCGGGCACGAGATAACATAGGAACAGGGTGTATGTCTGGCTCTTGGTAGCGTCCTACTTCACGAAAGATTTATTTACTTGAAGATTTGGAGCAAGAGATTTAAAGCCTCAACAAACATTAAATCTCCTAATTTTAACTTGAAAATGAGTAACTTGTTTGCAGGTGGCGACGAAGATGCACGTCGCATGCTGAGAGCTTATCATCACCACACAGCACTTGGCTATCTGATTCGAGTCATCAATTAAGTAAGTCTAGGAAGATCGGGGGAGTTGCCAGCCTCGTCACGAGACGGGGCGATGATCTCTGTGTATTCCAAGTGCGGAGATACTGTTAAGATCATATCGAGGATACTATAATATATTAAACTCTTTTTAGAGTAGAGCCTTGGCTTAAGGAATGTGATTGGGAGGCGCAAGAATAGCAGGTGTTGAGTAATTAGGGATTGATAGTTTATCGGAGCCATGGTTATTGGCACCTGCCTGATTAGGCCGCCGGAGTATCGGCCAATACCTGCCGGATAGGGCAAGTAGTCAAATGATCAGCCAAGGCAAGCAAGGGTAAGGAATGGAGGGCTACTATACCTACTTGGAAATATTAGGATTTAAGTTTATATGATAAGTATCCTTTAACTATCGCTTATGTGGAGAAGCATGATGGAATGGAGTGTTACAGTGCCTTGGATCGAGTAGGAAAGTGAGACGATGTTACTCACGGGTTAGTAGCCCTTGGTTTAGGTGGCTGCTGGTCAAGAATGGCAGGGAACAGAGAAATGCTAACAGTGACGCACAAGGCAGTGATTAACCCCCTTCTGTATATATAATCCCTCGCTAGTCGCCCTTCTCTGGCACGAGATGGAATTTTTCTTTTTGTAATAGCAAATGCCTCTCTGAAAGCACCACAATGCCACGTCTAGTACAAATACTCCTCGCAGCCGGAGCAACTCTTGTCGGTCTCACCACTGCACAATGCAATCTCGCTCCCGAGGCCAATATCTCGACGGCTGATGGCGTCGAGTACAAACTCCTGCGCACCGGTCTTCAGCGGCCTCGACACCTTGTTATCGACATTGAGGGCAATGTTCTAATCACTGAGAGTGGCAAGGGTGTGCGGAGGGTTGTCCTCGATGATGGTAAAAACCTCGATGTCTGCATCGACTCTGATGACACCTTGATTTCTGACGCAAATGCATGTTTTTTTCTTCTCTTCCTTTTCTTTCTTCTTTTCTTTTTTCAGTTCTGCTTCCTGTAACTAACAAGTCTGTGCGCATATAGCTGAACCACGGCATTGCTCTCACCTCGGATGGCAAAACCATTTTCGTTTCTAGTCCCAGCGAGGTATACGCCTATGACTACGATGCCTCTAAAGGCAGCATCAGCTCTCGCCGCGAGGTTATCACGGGTATGGATGCCTCTTCGACTCATTCTACCCGCACCCTGACGATCCCTCTCGCTGGCAATCCCAACCTGTTGCTCGTGGCTGGCGGATCCGATGGTAATCTGGATGTCGAAACTGTGGACAAAGATGTTGTGCGTAGCCAGGTGAGAGTCTTCGAAATTGATCGTCTTTTGGCGGCGGATGCTCCTCTGGAGTATGGCGGGGCGTCATTACTTGGCTGGGGTCTTCGTAACAGTGTTGGTTGGGCAGAAGACCCTTCTACGGGATATATCGTAAGTATAGCCTTCCTTTTTTTAGTCGAGGCTTTGGGCTTGCTGGCAGAGCTGTCAAACTGACCTGGTCTGAAGTGGTCCGTTGAGAACTCAGTCGACAATCTTTACCGCGGTGATGTCGATGTCCACAACAGCAATCCTGGCGAGGAACTCAACTTCCATGGCCTTCCAGATGACACTTCCAGCGCCCAATACGGCACCAATTACGGATATCCTGGATGCTTCGCCATCTATGACTCCTCCATCATCAAGGACTACCCAGGCGGAGCAGAGGTTGGCAAGCAGATGGCCGGTACGCCCGAGGGAGAGAACGATCTGGGTTTCACAGATGAGGAATGCCAGGAAAAGCAAGCACCGAGAATTACTTTCGGATCACACCTTGCGCCACTCGACATCAAGTTTCGAGATGGTAGGGCAGCATATGTTGCATTCCATGGAAGCTGGTAAGTGGGCGGGCAACATCCCAGAACTAACCCCCTCTCCGGTGTGATTGCCCTTGTTGCCACAGTATTGGCTAATTATGTGCTTTGATTCCAGGAACCGTAATCCTGGTGATGGCTACCGTCTTAGTAAGGTGGATTTTGCCAACGGCGAACCAGTATCAGCCTCTGACGACCCCAATGCTGAAGAGCCACTAATGTGGAACACTGACAATTCCAAATGCCCTTCAGGTTGTTTCCGGCCGACTGGCCTGGCGTTTGACAAGGCCGGAAGACTGTTCTTGACGAGTGATTCGACGGGGGAGCTATATGTTCTGACAGGTGTATGAGGCCTTTTATCTCTACAGGACATCAAGAATATACTTCATTTAAACTTGATTTCCACTCATATAATTATGGTCACAAGATCCTTCTACTACCACTAACACCGTTGCTGATCTATGAAGTTAGGTGTCAAGACTCGGTATGTCAACTGCAGGCGAGTTTTAAGACGTATTATGCTACAGGTCAGCAACCGAGAATTCCCTCGCTGTTAAGTTGGAGGTCTTGATGTCTCTCAAACTACGAGGATGCCATGGATGGTCTGAATTCTTGGAATACGTGACCGAATTACGCTCTACACTGAGAATCACAGCCTTTGAGTTACTTGCTACAAGTGATCTAATAATGGAGACGGAAAGACGCAACGAGATTATCAGAAGCTTCCTGGGTTCTTTCAGTGGGCTTCATGGACTATGCTTGCACGTCTCCCGTCCGTGGTTTCCATCTGGCAGCTTCTGGGCTGCTTAGGAGCTTAAAAAGAAAAATACCGGGCTACTTACTCTATATTTGTTTGCAGTCAGCCTAGTATTCTTCGGGAAACGGGAGGAACAAGTCTAACATCTCTGTTTCTGTGTCACCTGTAATGTCTTGTAGGACGGGGTGGATTTGAAACCTCCAAATTCCTTCAAGATGGCCGGGCGTAGTGTATTTGTGCAGGACGATATAAATGATTGAAGTCTGTGTTATCACTCATAAAACTATTTGTTGCTTTCTCTTCAACCAACACCAACATCTATATCATCTCTTACTTTGTGATAACGATCTCAATGAGCCCAAGGCCATCGGTCATCAACCCAACACCTATCTCCTGCCAGTATCACGTGGATATCTTGTTGGCAAACGTAGAATAAAAGAAGCCTCAATACTCTATACAAACCGAAATGGCCAACTGCCGCTCGCACCGCTGGGTTAGGTGCTGACCTACAATCGTATTTGGAAGACCAGCTCTTACCCGCAGCGTCAGCTTTACCTGGTGATTCCACAACCCTTGCACGTCGACACCTCCGACTGGCGTCTCGGGTCCATGCCCAGCTGAATCCGCTCATGAACAGCTCTTACTGCCCTCTTTGTAGCATTCGTCACTTGGAATATCCTTTACCTTGTAGTTACATGTACTGTGAGGATGATATCAAACTAATCGGACATATAGTCCAAGAACACACTATCATGGTGACCAAATGCGTAATTTGCAGGCATCATATGACTCCAGTCTCATTGAATTCCAGGCCCAAGACTAGGAGCGTGCGTGTTCTGGCACTCGACGGAGGTGGCATGCAGGATATCATTCTCCTAGAATCTCCTAAGCTCCTTGAGTCCACAATCCAGGTTTATCTTGCAGCCTTTTATATCATTGACACGTTTGACATATGTGCTGGTGAGGTGCAGCAAGAGAACCTGAAAGAGTCTGAGTGACTGCTTTGTCTTTTTGCAGGATAACCTTTACTCTATTTTTCCAGTCCAATAATCATTAATTATTTGTCCGGTAATTATTCTCACTTTACGTTCCTTAGATGCTCTATACCGTGATGAAGTAGAGTCTTCTGCGCCGTTAGCAAGGTCGTTGTCCTTACATACAGATAGATACTTGTGTAATAATTAATATCCGACATTTTAGCACTGATCTAGTCTCTTTTGGTCTGGCGTCGGTACCTCGCACCTAAGGGGCAAAGTATCCGTTGTTGTTTGCTTGTTTCCTCAACACATTAATGCCATCGCTATGTATTGGAAATGGATTCCTCTACACCTCGTCGCCATAACCGATCATCACGTACAGGACCTGGCGAATCCCCCAAGCCTCATCATTGCCATCGCACGTCGCTTGAAGGGGTTATTAACCCCCCTGCAGATGAGGTTAGTCCTGACGAACGCGACAAGGCCACGGGCATGTTCTACAGCATTATCAGCTATATCGAAAGCTCTATGACGGCAGATCTAGAGACGCCCTATAATCGCGCAAGATTAGTTCGCCTGATACATGATTATGCGCGCTCACAAGAGTCCAAGTGGCTTTTATTACAAGAATTCTTCCGTTATACAAATATCATAGTCGACGACCCAGTTGACTTTGATGATGCAGCCACAGTAGAGCATCTCCGCTCGAGACTGAATTCCTTTGCTGACTACTTGATGGATAACCTCCTTCTCCCACGTAACTCTCTATCTCGTCCGTTCCGCTTTCAATTCTGACCACTTCTTAGTCAAAGCGTCTGCCAAGAAGACGCCTCAACCCTCGCCTGCCCAGTCATCCCAGATACCCAGCAGATTTTCTGCTCTGGGATCAATAGAAAGGGTAGCATCACTAAGGCGCGACTGTCTTATTCGTGATAGACATCGTTGTGCCATATCGCACAATTTCGATCTGCAAGAGGCCGAAAGACGCTTAGATCAGTACGGAGAAGACTTTGCGCAAGACGACCAAGGATGTCTCTTGACAAATCAAGTCCCCGAGTCATTTGCTGAACTAGAAGTTGCACATATAATACCGCACTCTTTCATGACTACCACAGGAAATATCGTGCTTGTATGTGCATCCCTCGAATAAAGACGTGCGGCTAATGATCCCCTATAGGATGAGTCTAAGAGGACAGCCCGAGAGCTCCTGAACATGTTTGATCACGGTATCATATATCTGATTGAAGACTCGAACATCGATCGTCCTCTGAATGCAATCACACTTCGAATTGATCTCCACCGACAATTTGGCAGCTTCAAGGTCTTTTTCGAATCTTTACCTCTAGCCACTCATCCGCCACATACCTATCAGATCGATACTACCCAGCGACGCCCGTTACGAATGTCCATGTTCCCTATAACTCGTCAGCTTCATCTTAGCCCTGAGCGGACAATCGACCCTCCCTCGGCTCGGCTCCTTGCCCTTCATTGTGCGATATGCAAGATTCTCCAGTTGAGTGGAGCTGGTGATTATATACTTGTTAGGGTGCCTACAGGGTGAACTTGAAGCTTGCGTTGTTGGATTTAGATGCGACAGTCCAAACCGTAGACTTCTGCAAAGCCGGGTGGGGTGTACCAACCCTCGGTGCTATAGCCTCTTTGAACGAGCTCGTCTCTTCGTCTGGTTGCTGTTCTCCCCTTCTTCTAGCGCTTTCTGAAAACTTTCCTCAATGAGGCGTGCGTTGTTGTCGAAAACTTCAACCAGCTCTGCCTTGTTAGCTGACGATGGATACTTGACATGATACTTGGTGAGAACGTAATGCAAAGTGTCCTTGGTGGATTCCTCATTTCCAGTGACTTTCATGAACGCCCTCGAAAGCAGGCAATGTTCAAAACTGTCTTCAACGACAAGGGTCCAGCGACATAAGCTGCAGCAATCTCTCCAGAGCTATGACGAACCGTGAGTCCTGGAGAGACTCGTAGGCTGCGAAGTAATTCGAATATGGAGATCTAAACTGTAGTACAGGCTGGCTGGCTGATCCCTGCATCGCCATGGTCTGGCCGAACAACGGGTAAGGCTTTATGCTCTAGACTCTGTCAGACTATGTAAGATCCCTCAGGGGGTTGGGTTTCATGATAAAGGGCGACAGGCCGCCTCATCTCTCACTAAAATGTTGATGAGGTGTTTTCAAATTCACTGCAGTTGGTTTATTCACAAAGCTCTAACAAAGCAACTGTTCGAATAGGTAATAAAGGTAAGACGTTGTGTATAACTGTGGGCACTGTCTTGTTCGAACCAGCAATATGACGAGACTGACCATACTCTTTGATAAACCTGAACAAGACAAGTATAGATGTTGTTTTGTCTTATCCGGTGCTGAACTATTCTTCTGCTTACAAGAGTCCAAATGAAAATCTTGCAATAGCCTGTTTTATAAACCTCTACTCGCCGGCAAAGTGCATACATCAACAGCGTACATGTTAAACAGGATATTTATCTCACAATCGCCTCGCATTCAGCTATCAAACCAGCATGTACAACGAATCTCGCACTTTATCTATAGCAACAGTCAAAGCCATCGTATTTCACCTCGGACGCTTTAGAACCATGGCCCATCCTTGTCATCAGCGGTCAACCGTTTCCCTGCTTCAGAGTCCTCTACGCTCGCCCGGTGCCTGAGACTTGATCTCATGTAGCAGATCATCTGAATCAGGATACGTAATATCCAGATTGAACCCAAACTTGCTCCGGAGTCGTCTCATCATAGGCCGTCCAATGGCACCTGTATTATCATGCTCTCTTGCTATCTCGCAAAATTCGGCGTCAGTATCCCAGCCCTCTTCCTGAGCCTCGGATGGAAGATCAGACATGGTGTCTCTGAACCAGCACGGCGAAGAATCGATAAGAAAGGGCCGGTAGGTAGATTTGTCGATAATAATATTGCGAGGTGCACTATCGTCGAGAATAATACCCGGCTTGTTGATCTCATGCGTCGAGTCGACTGCGCGCTGTACGATAGATGTCCATTCCTGCTCCGTCACAGGGGTGTAGGTTGTCACGGGGAGATCCCACAGCGTATAACCCGGGATAGCCTCAAGTAGTATTACATAGATACCAATGTAATCCTCCTTGAAAGGCATATCGTCAGCTCCAGCAGCGACAAGGTGTATAACAGCATAAAGCCTTGGAATCATGACGCCTTGAAGATCTTGCAAGCGGTCATAAATCTCAGTCTCAGTCTTGAACTGCTTGTCCGCTTTCCTCCAGAGTGCTGCTTCAAATATCGCAGTCCCATCTGGCTCTTGTCGAATTTCACTCGTGTTACGGGGAATACAGTCAGTTCTTGCCTCCTCCTCTTGCAATTTTTTAAGGAAAGGGCCCATGGCGCCTCTTTGCAGAAACGAGTGGTAGGCAGCTCTGGGTTGGTCGATATAGGGGATATACATATTATAACACTTGCAGAACTAAGCCCCGAATCGACAATCATAGACCTTGAGAACGGCGCAGTCAGAGCCAAAGCCAGAGCCAGAGCCAGGGCCAGAGTCCAAGGACACATGCATAACAGGTGCCATAGTCTCTGTAATGACTTGGTTCTCTCGGACAGAGAGTTTTTCTGGGTGCAATAGAGAGGAACGGCCTGCTTTGCATTGGAGTACCTGTAACTGCAGAATCCCAGCAGCGTGGTATGCGTCTTGGTTTATCAGCTACCTAGAGTCAGGAAGGATTACTAAAGAACTCACGAGGACCTTCTGGGTGCGGCTTCACGATGATAGAAAAGCAAAGGTGGATGATGACGATGATGATGTGTTACGTTGGAGTGTGAAGGTGTTTGGGGAAATTGCTGCTGTGCTGTGGCGTACTGTGTTGGAGGTTAGAGTGCTGAGCCCTTTCCGCTGCCTGCTCGCCTCATTTTTCTTATGCTTATCCTTAAGACGCACGTACACAGATGCATGCTACTACTGAGAGAGCGAGGTTCAGCTGGTGGTGCCCCCTGAACTTATATAGCAGGTAACCCATCCAGACTGACCAAGAGTGACTGTATTATCACCACTGAACAATACAAACACAAGTCACGGGCTCATCTCAGAGCCCAAGGTGACAGTTACAGCAAGTCGCGTTCCAAAGTACAGCGTACCTCTGTACGCCATTCGATTGGATCGACAATGCCTGATGCATGCCTAATGTTATCTGCAGAGGCGAGAGTTTAGCCGAACGAATGTGTAACAGTTTCAGACGCGAATACAAAGGGTACATATAGACTCCAATAGAAATAATCTACAGGCAGGGAAGAAATCCGTTGAGTCATGTAACGATATATATTCTACTGAAGTAGAAAGTCCTCTAACAAGCCCTTGTCGTATGCTTAAATTTCCAACCGCTTATATATTCATCAAGTGGAAGAATTCTTACCAAAGCCGTTCAAAGATAAGAATACTCCAGGGATACATAGCTTGAAACGTCGAGTCTCGGAAAAACAATGAGAATGATCTAGGGTAGGTTTGGTCATGAGAGGCCCTGTCTGGCCGAGCGCCACAGCAGCCTCCTGTGGCTGGCTTCCATCCCTCCCGCATATTGTTGCTGTGGTAATACTTATCAGCTTATCGCAAGTTACGCTAGTCTCTAACAAGCCGCTCGTATCAACATAGCTACCAAAGCAAAACACTCATAGCATCAACAATAGCATTACGGCATCGCAGCAATGTCCAACGCCACTATCACGCCGGCAATGCGTGTCGCCGGATGGAACGTAGTCTTCTATGTAGGTCGTAGCCCGCAAAAACTCGCTGGTCTCTACCAAGTTCCCGAAAGTACTTTGGTCACATTTCGTGACGTTGTTGACGAGCTGCGCCTTTGTTTTGACTTTAACTTTGAGGAATCTGGCGACGGCAACGATGCAGATTCTGAGTGTGATCCCTGGGATGATGTAGCTTTCGCCATGATGGGTCGTCCCGGTGCTTCGGGGTCTGCTGGTTCTCTTCCGACTCTGGTCCAAAAACTCGATCGCAGTCAGCCTGTACCAAGTCTTTATAATCGTTCTCCCAAGCAACCGAATATCACGAGGTACCATCTTGTTAGCCACAAAGCATGCTTTTTGCCGCCCCATGAGCCTCTTGCGGAGCATCTAAGAGGTCAGCCAAGTCAAGGCATACAGCGTCTATATCTAACATGGATCCAGCAAAATGCGCCAAAGAACTTCCTCATCCTACCCGGCGTTGCGATCCACGATACCTACCTCCCAAGAAGTCTCCCACAGATACCAGATACGCTGCCATGCCCCTTCGAAAGAAGGCCAGAGGCCGTTGGGCCTCATCGCCCCCGAAGCGTCCAGTATCAGGCTCCGCCTCGCCGACGAGGGACGGGGATAATCAGGATGTCAACGGCATGATTGCACCGGCGGGCATGGATATCGACCAAGACAGGGCTAAAGAAGTCATGGATACTTTCAGACACAATTGCGGCCTTCGGACAAGTTGTTGTGCGGTCAGTGGTGAAGGCGACTCGTGGGTTGTAAGTCCGACCATGGGGCTTGCTCTACAAGCCTGCCATATCGTTCCGCAAAACCACTACCACACGTACCCCATTGTTCAGAACGATGACGGCGAGGGATATTCAGATATAGCTGATAGTCCTCGCCATCTGCAAGATGCATGGCTCGCGACTTGGAGCGCAGACAACGGCATTCTCCTGATGAGCCATCTGCACGAAGCATTTGACGCACGCCTCTTCTCGATTCATCCAGAAACTCACCTCATTCGATCTTTCGTACCGTACAACGTCATCACCAAGTACAACGGCCAACAAGCAATCGTTCCGGAAAACGTGGACCAAGCTGCTCTACGGCATCACTACGACATGTGTTGCATTGAAAACATGGCAGCATCAGCACCTCTGCTCGAGGTTACGATTACGACGACGACTCCCTTGAGCGCCGCGACTTCACTACTCGCGACACCAGGGTCGGCAAATGGCTCTCGTCCGGATAGTGGCCGGGTTGGTGACCCGTCTAAGAGATCGCGCCCAACACCTGGCCAGGGACAGAGACCGATTGACTCGAAACACGACAACGCACCTGATCAAGAAGCTGTGGTCCTAGGCCTAGACCCAGAGTCAGAGGAAGCTCATCTCCCTGTATCGAAACGGAGGCGGATGGACCAATGTGAAGTTGGAGACATGGACATTAGGTCACCTCAGCATTGGGTTCAATATGATGATGGGCTGGATAGTTACATCACTCCTCTCAACAGTCGAGAATTTCTTGCTGATGTGAATTGGGAGCTGTACAAGTTTAGAAATAGGGCTCCCTGGAATAAAACATCCTAGATTCAGCTCTGAAGCGGAGTTGGTACGTGAGACACTCTTTATATCCCCAGCCAATTTGATCAAAATCAATTGACGATATACCCCAAACCATTGTAACTTGTGCAATTTTGAGCGGCAAGTCTCTGTAGGCTTTTTATCTTCTCTGATAGGTGCCATGTCGGCACTCCTTGATAACCGGTTACACGGGTCACTTTGGAAGATGATTACTGACTCGTCGACGGCTAATAACTGGAAAATGGTGCTGATGGCATGAGAAGGAATCAAATTACTCGCGGCTATCTCTATGCCCTCTTCATTTTGGCCAAGCTCATTACAGAGCAGTGAAAGGTCCTGCCCAGGCTGGCACTGCGGTTCGACCAGATAATAACTAAGTAAGTTATCAAAGTTAGCCATACCTACATCACAACGTCTAGAGGGAGAAATACTATAAGTAGGGAGAGAGCCCGGACGTGGCGTCTGCCGTCTGTAATAGCAGCCAGCTCGTGCAGTATAGCAAATCTAGACTCTCTTGGCTGAGGGTTAGGTTAGGTTAATGTAGAGTGACTAGGATAATCAAGGGGTCTCGAAAGGGCCTCATAGTGAAGCCCCGAGAACAGGTAGCGACCGTCCTTGCGTGATACGAGAGTAAACAATGTAGATTTGTAAAGTTGAAACCCAACAGTTAGAATGTCAACTGTGATGATGTGCAAAAGTGGCCGAGATAAAATATGATGCTTACCGATATGGTTTAGGGATAGACTGTAGTGAGTTGAATTCGTGTCGAACACCAGTCTATCCATCACCTTGGCAATAAACGAAAGCATAGGCTGTGAGATATAATAAAGCGACTTTCCCTGTCCAGACCTCTCTTGCAACACTGATATGCGTCATCTCACCGCAAAAAAGGATTCCTGATGTCCTACATGACATACTCAATCGGCGTCACTTACATGAGTTCAGCATCTCCCTTGGTGAGGTCAGGCTTTTGCCCCATTAACAATACGCCAACGATGCTTCCACTGTCATCGAATACCAAGGAGCCTCGGCCGCAAAGGCCATGCACCAATCTTGCCATCAAAGGCAGAGGCAGTCTCGAAAATGAGGTCTCGTGTGGTTATGTTACTCTTGAGTGTGTTGTTGACGACGTTCGGCGCAGAGTTGTCGAAGGTTGATGATGCCCCTGAAAGCAGGCGACCCGGGGAGATTGTTGATGCATTCGATGAGCGACGACTCAGATTCCGCCATGGCCGAGGTGAGCAGGGCTCTGTGACGAGAGTCCATCTGTAGAGAAGCAAACTGCATCAGCTCCAAGCCAGTCTTGGTGCGCTGAATAGCGTCATTATCAAAGACTGCATAGTGGGCGGGCAAGTGTTGAAGGCTGCGGCTGATGATGGATCGGCAATGAAGAGTCTTGATGGCACTGATGACATCGATGGAGGACTGCCACGGGGGCAGCATTGCGGCATCGGACGTGAGTGCGGCGTGGCCAGCGTAGACTCTCCAGGCATCGGACGTGGAGATCGCGGAGGGAGGGCTATGGCTTGCGCCTTGAACGATCTACTGAGCGGCCTGCATGACAAACAGCCCACAATCATATCCGTTTGGCGGTTGGGGACACTGGACAGGTATGTCAGCATGAGCAAGTGACGGTGAGCGGTGGTTGTTGTAAAGGTCTTGGAGCTCCTCGAGATTGGCATGGAGATCGGGCATCAGGGGAATGTCGGCCATGTCGGCGATAGTGATATCCTCTCCTACACAGCGGATGAAGGCCAAAAATGTTGTAGAAAAGAAAGACATGCGAGGATAGGCAGAGGCCAGGATCGAAGAGCTTGTTAAAGATTTGCTCTTTGTCAATCGAGCCCTTCCTTTGAGCTCGACCTGCCTCTTGCAGTGACAGGCAGTGGCTGACTGCCTACGATCAAGTCCGCGTCACAAGTACTTCAGTCATCACATTAAGCAACCTGAGGTGGTGGGAAGGCGAGCTATATATGTCTGTCATTGCTCAAGTAGGTATTTGATGGAACTTGTAATGTATAGGTACAGGGTAGGGTGGTTTCCTCAACACGACTTGATTCTGAGACCCGTCTATTATTTATGATCCTCTGCTATCCCAGTCGAAAAAAGAGAAGCTAATTAATGTTTAATACTGAGGGATAAATAGTAGTATTCAAACTATTGTGTTTATAAGTCGCACGCCAGAGCGACTGCCCACTCTTAAGGTTAAATACCCAGTAAGATCCAGAGGTGAAGTGACAAAATACCCATCTATTACAATTAACCGTGAGAAGAAACCCTCAATACATGGACATATATATACTGAATGTGTGCGCTCAAGCGTTTATCTCTTAGAGTATACAATCTTGCTGTGTAGTCAGCCGCCAGGACTTGGGCGCTGGATGTCACAGGACACAATTCAAGGGTTAAATTGACACTGATTGGGTATCACGTGACCCTCATGTCGGTTCATGTAATGGCTTAGAAAACATGAGTATGTCTTGGAATATCTGGAAGATATTTTTTATTTCTGTTTGAACAGAATGCAGTGAATCTAGTAGGTAAGGGGGTCATATTGACCATAGTATAGAGCCCCCCTTACTGAAAACTTGCCCTGGTATATACTGCTTAAATTTATTAAGTAGTCTTTTCAGTAATTTCTCATACGGTGAACAGCACCAGACTGTGTTATACACTTGAGACAGTATACGCTTTTAAGCTTACAACTTCAACTATTTTCAATCAAACATAACAAAACCGGAATGGAAATGCAAAGGAGCCTGCATGAATAAACTGACTGTCAAAGAGGCATTCGTTATCATCAGTTGGGAAGCAACGGAATGCCACCAGGAAAGACAATGCCTGTAAAGGTACACAACAGCAAAGCTGACGAGTAAACGAGTCATATCCAGCTAGCTTGCAACGTTAAAAAGCGAGCATCACAGTTTGTAAGCAAGAGTTGTGTGAAATGTAGCCCCTGCTCGAAGTAAAAAACCATCTACTTGATACATGTCAAGTCCTCTTCTACTCTTAGGTATCTCCTTATCGGCATGCACCAAGAGGCATGGTTGGTCTAACTATGCTTTGGTAAGGTTTGTAGCGAGGAATCCCCTTTTATGAGACTACGTTATTGTTGGGAATTGCCGGATATTCTTATAAAGTTATCTTGTGATATACACTCTTGGTGAAATAAAGATATGTATCAAGACCTTTGAGCCCCTTTTCACTGCCCCCAGACCGGTAAATATGTGGGCAGCTCACTATCACATATAGCTTCCTATTTAAAATCTTTATAGCTGGCCAGAATCCGCTCATCTTCAATATCAGAGTTGAATGTCATGAAGGACACTCCGCAATAGCTTCGCAGCCACCACCAGCGTTGAAGATCTATGTCGATGCCCTATCGGAGTTAATAGCTAACTATAAATTTTTAGTCTGCTAGAGACGATTGTAGAGATCTTCCTATTTGATTCAGCTCCTTGTCTCCTTTTAAACACTCTGCGTTTTTTAAAGGCCGATATTCGTAGCTTCTGAGAATCCTCCTTACAGCTCGATTTATATCAGGCTCAAATAAAAACGAATATGACTAGGTTATATTCTAACAACACCCCATGATAGGTGCTAGTCCACAGCACGATCGACGCCATAATAACTTAGGCCTCTGAATGTTTCAACAGCAGCCATCATTGCACCATTACAGCTCGAGGCAACCTTTAAAGGGATCAATACAGTCCACAGGGAAAAGGAAACTACCTCAATGTTGCGCCAAGTACGCAACTATGGACCAAGAAGAGTAATACTGTCGATTGCATCTGTTAGCAGTTATAAGATAGCATCTACAGAGAGCTCACTATGTCTTTTAAAGAGACTGAGTGACTTGGAATTGGACTTTTAATAAAGGAGAGATATGCTGACCCTGACATGCCATTCCACCGTATGTTGAATGTAATTATCAACGTTCTATACCTGATTTTCCAGGTAATTGACTTTGGTCATTCGATGAGCAGGAGAGCAAGCTACAGATGCTTTTAAATGAAAGTTAAGTAATTTCACTTTTGCTTAGCAGTCATACTACCAGCAGCTTACGGTTGCCATCGCCAACCGCAGGAATATCTTTATCTGTTTCAGTATGAACTGGCTGTATTAGTACTAACTGATGTTTTAGTATGGGCTTATCTTTAGAAGTTAAAACTATCCTAACATAGCATAGACTAGGAGTTTATTAGAGAAAATTATAAAAGCTCGCTTAAACTCCTCAATTAATATCACTGAACCAACCCAGCCTTATTATTAACTGTGTCTAGGCCAAGGACAAACTTGGGTCTGGTGGAAGCCTAAGTGAAGCTATTTACATTAGAAGATGCCAATCCTGAGCGTTGATTGAAATTAGATGTGTTCAGCGCCTTCCGCATTCCGCTCTATACAATCGATTTGTATTCACTATGAGAATTGCTAAGTATTTATATGTGGCTTGTTAATATATAAAAGGTCAAAAGATAGCAAAGTATGAATGAGTTTCCAAACGGGTAAAGGTCCAACCCAATATAACTGAAGATCAATGATTGCTATTGGAGGCTTAGAATACATAAGTTAATACCCATGTTGGTGATGTTAAAATATAATATCAGACGTTTTATGCTTATATTAATGAGTGGCACTAATCTGATGGTGGCCATCTAGAGCCCGAGCGAGCAAAGAGAGTCGCAACTGGTATGCGAATAGACGTGCCCATTCGATGCTAAGCCTGATAGTAATAATATATACTGCAGCCTTCCGAGCATAGCCTTCTTTCAAGTTAAGACATTGTCATACATCCTCCAGTACTTGACCCCGTAGGTCCTCAGGCCCACGCTCGCCCCTCTCCTCTCCTCTTTCTCATCACCCCAATTCCCAAGCGGTATATCAATCCAATACCCAAAAAGAGAATCAACTCATCATGTCCTCCAAGCAAGACTCCAGCAAAGCAACAAACACCAATAAAAAGGATAGAACTTTATCTCAAGACCACAACAGCCAAGTGAACTCTGAAGGCTACGCTGAGGGAGTTAAAGGTGGTTTACCCTACCCATAAGAATATAAAAATATTTAACGAAAAGCAGCTTCTAGATCAAAGACTAAAGAGATTACCCCCTTAACAGACGATTATGCCTCGCAGCCAACTGCCAGAGTAAAGATCAAGTCTAGCAGAGGCCAGAGGAAGAGAATAGATGGCTTCTTGGACATTGATGACGTGGATCCTAATGTGGATTTCATTGACCTGGCGGGAAGTGATGTAGAGTAGTATACTTCGCGGCTTGTATATATCTAGAGGCATCGAGGACCGCCAAATCGAACAGTTAGCTTGCAAGTCTCAGTAGCTTGGCCTAGATAGACCAAGTGAAAGACCATTGCGATTGACCTTGTCAAGCGACAATGCTGCAAGAGACGTCCTAAGAAACGTCGGAGAATTATTTCATTTTTATCTTTTACAAGATGTATATATCTTGAATCGGTAGGATAAGATGTAACGTAACTATCTAGGGATTCTGCTTCTTGAGGGCCAGAGTCTCGGTCGACCAGCTGGCCGCATAATGGAAATATATCTATTTGCTGTGGCGCAAGTCATAGTCATGCGAGTTCCAGTTGTAAAACGACATATATCCGTTAAAAGCTTTGGCTCTCAGGCTGACGAGAGTTACGGATGCTATTTGAAGTGTGTCTTGAAGCTCAAATCTCTAACAGTCTTGAACGACGCAAAAGGACTTGTGGCTTTGACTCGACTAATCCATCCAAGTCGGTATAAGACGCCTATTTGATGCTATTACCATATAATTAGCAAGACTGGCGGCAAGCTGACTTCGACCTAGGGCCTACAGCTACGTACAGCTTACAAGCGCCTAGACCAATATCTAAAAGACTTGAACATCTGAAGTACGTCCTCTTACGCTCCATAAAGGACATCAACCCACACCCTGCTCTACTTGCCACTAGAAAGATAGTTCTGAGGTTTACATACTTCAGGAAGAAGTACTAGTTAGAACTAAGAGATTATTCAGTCAAAACTAAGACTCTACCTCAGCTACAATCTCGCAAGTGAGCTGATCCCAGCCCCAGTGAATCCAGAGCCACAGCCACAGTGCCTCGAAGTAGGTACAGCGTATTAACTGACTTTCTCACGTCTTTATTCATCCACTCAGCTTAATTCTGGTAGGCTCCTAGGTATGAAACCGCTAGCATGATTCTACTGTCTCGGTCAAGCCCTGACTGACGTTAAGCTGTCTAGTTACGTCTCCTGCTTGAATTTTGACATATGAGCTCGGGGTCTCTCATGGTGGAGAGCATACGCCAAGAGGTCTTGTTGAGTGAGGCTATAATCAATATGGCTTTCAATCTCTATTACATGCATCCATGGTGTAGGATAAGAATGGTGTAGTCGGTAATACAACGCGATTGTAGAGAGCGGAAAGTAGTCGCTGAAACTGGCTGGATAAAGGACAGCGACGGTCGCTTAATCAACCCTTGATGTCAGTTCTCAGTATATCCCGCCCAAGTCTACAGGATAGTAGATTGAAGTTTATTCCAGAGCCCTGAGTGCTGGGAGTGACTGAGCAATTAATAAACAACCGCTTTCTCGCATATGCAAAGGAGAGTTGTTGAGGTTGCGAGCATAAGTAAACGTAGGTTGCTGGCCCAGCGTCTAAAAATGCAAATAGCCAGTCTTTCTAAAAACAACTAAGAACACCATGTGAGTCTAAAGCAAATAATGTCCTTTGCCGTCAGAAAGTCGAAAGCCGAGTGGCAATAGGCGGTGTTGACATGGCTCCTTTATCTGGTGCAGGGGTGTTGGCGATAGACACCCGACATCATGAGTTGTGATAAAAAGAGGAGAACAAAGCAAACATACAGCGGTGAGCTACTAGTATCTCTATACACCATGTAGACATAGGTCCACCCTGACGCGTTATCTCCGTCAATACAGTATCGTTCACTTCAACCTTGGCAATCTGGCCCCTTCAGATCACTCACTATTGTGGCAGCCGTGTCCAAAGCAGTCTCGGTCTCCTCCTTGGCAAGCGAGGCGCTTCAGGAGGAAATTAAAGACAAGACCCGGGCAGAGATCTCGCCTCGCACACTCAGCACAAAATCCTCGACTGCGATGACAAGCGCAAACGTTTGGGTCGACAAAGGAACCCTCCCCAGGCACAGTCAGGTCCATCACGAGAGCGTCATCTCAATGACCATGACCCGGCCTTCCATGACGAGTTCTTTGCTTATGTTGCCAAGCAGAGCAAGATGATGACGTCCAGAAGTTGAGGGAATAGAACCCTGGTTGGAATGAGAATGGCCATAACCGTAAATCTTCCTTCTTACTCTAGAATGGACAGAGCGTGGCTAACCTGTGGTGAAGCCAAGGGGACAAAGCCTGCTCGTGGTGGAAATACTCAGGGCCACGAGAATGGCCGCTCCAGCACAGATGTTCGGTCAAAGAGTTCAAAGGACGGGCCTTTACACCTCAAGAAGGAGTATCCTGCTGCACATCCAAGTTTTGGCGCGGGTGAGCATCACAGTCGCTGTATATATACAACTAGCTGACCAAGGTAGCCATTCCACGCTCCAAACAGGGATAGAGCAGCAGCACACCTGTTGTACCTCTGCCAGCCGAATCTGGGGCCCTTCACTTCGACACTTCAGCCACTGAATGGGGTCGGAAGGACAATGAGGATGATTGCTATGCTATGGAAGAAAGTTTTAGCTTTGAGGATATGAGCCAGGAGATAATTGCAGAGGTAATTGCTGATATTATGAAATAGACGCAAGACTAGTAGAGGTCAGGTCACGGGATGCCAGAGCACGAAAAGAATGTGTATTGGAAGGTAGTTATTACGCCCAAGATTAGTGGCGGCAGTTGAATAATAGAGGAGTAGTGGTTAAAGAATACAAAGGTGATTTCTTAAAGAATCTTTACCAGAGTATCCAAATTCATAAACAATCTACTCAAGATATTTCGGTTCAGATAGACTTAGTCGTGAAGTGCTAATTAACTAAACATTTATCCATTCTAATCTATGTGACGAAAAAAAAAAAAATCCCGCTGATGAGCAAGCCAGTGACCAAGGCCCAAATCGCCGGGATAAATCCAAAGACAAAGTGCTCGAAAGGTAAAAACGTCCCCAGAGAGCACATGGGGGATGGTTGTCGAGAACTTGTGGTTGGAGGTGATCAAGTCCAGGCCGGCGCCATTAAAAGGTCAGCTAAGAAGAGATTTACAAGGTTAAGGGAACTCACTATTGGTGGTTTACATGGTGGGCTGTTCAAGAGGTGCGACTAGGGTAAAACCTCCCATCTCTAGTGGAAGAAGGAGATGGAGATGGGAGAAACCTATGCCGAGCACTACCTCACAGTTGAGAGGGAAGTGCTGGGACGTCTGAGAGAGACAAGCATCGTAGAGAGGATGTTGGCGGCCAGAGGTTCTAGGAGGAGATTAATACCATACTCGAGACGAGAGTGTCGCAGGCGCATAGTGGTTGAAGTAGTAGAGGGAAAGAAAAGGAGAGGCGAGACTTACTGTAATATGGTCTGACGGACCAAGTCAACGACATAGCCACTGGCAACGTGTCCTGTCTCTGGGAGGTTTAGATGGGGAGATAAGACGGTCTATATATCTAAGAAAGATTCAGTTTCTAGAATGAAGCTGTGGTGTGGTGTCTCGATGTTGACACGGGAACTCCGAGAAGTAATGCTGGTCTGCATAATCTAAAGCATAGTATGCATGATGCAGGCAGGCAGATGGATATCTACAATCAATTCTTTGAAGCAACAAAACGTATGGCCAGCTGCGTAGGAGTAATCATGAACAAACTGGCGTCTTGCAGAAGGCCTCTTTGCACCATGCATTATACGAATATTACCAAAGAACAATTGATCTGGAATGATACGTGTGTGAAGGAGCACTTTGCCTGTGAAAGTGATGCCATCTTCTAGAACAAGAAACATCGTACTAGGTCACTATTACTGCTCAGCGGTTGAAGTGATGTAACTGGTGTGGCAGCATAGGAGTCCCCCTCAACACCAAACTTGCTGGGTTCTCGCATAAACACCACTCCAAGATGGCTTCAAATTCTCACGATTGCGACGTATATCAGACTCTTGAGTAGAAATGACTCAAGACGCAACTCAGGCCTTTTGATCTTCCATATTTACCGCAGCCAGGTAATTCACTGCTAAGCGTAGTGCGAACTACTCAGTATTGGATTATACGAACATTACCTTGGCTCCTGCGGACTCCCAAGTGGGCACTCCAAGAAATTTAATGCTTGGTTCTAGCTCTCTGACGCTAGTTTATACCGAATCTACTTCCAATGACTCAAAGCCCCCCAGTTACTCCATCTCAGACTTTCGGCATAAAGTACTTATGCTCTCCGGCCAGAGAACGGAGTTTAGGGTCACCGACTGCACACAACATGATGTGCATGTTGGGGGTGTCTTCTGGAGCGACGATAGGCGCAGACATGGGCGACGAGGGTCTTGCAGCCTCGACACCTCCTCTGTTAAACCTCTCGGTGGCGTACTCAACGTCCTTGAGCGCCCAGGCGGGTTTTTGGTCGCTATTACTATACTTTCCCTCACGTCTAAGCTTCGCTTCAGCCTTCATGGCTTCGTAGAGCGCGTCCAAGTCGTAGGTAGCGAAGTAAGACTTGGTCAGGTCTTTCAACTTCTGCCAGAATGGCACAGTAGCTTCTGGAAACATGGCATCCTGCTGTGCGGGCTCGATACCTGTCGTCTCCTTGACGAGTCGTTGCTGTGTTTTTGTCCTGCCCTGTTTTGTCTGCGATTCAGATGGAGACCTCTTGGAAGCAGACTTGTTCTTTGTCTTGCCAGGGCCTATGGTTGTGACAGTTTGCTGCAACGTCTGACAAGTTCCGAGTGGTGTTGTTAGATAGGGCTTGATGATTTCACGGGAACTGAGACAATACACAATAATCAAAGACCGTGTGTGTGCAAATAAGAGAGAGCCACGAAAAACTCGCGTGAGGGCTTGCAGTCTCTGCTGTGATCTCGAGGCATTTGTTCACGGATAGCTGCATTAGGGCTCGCCAAAAGAGCTGCGATCATTGGTTCTAGGATTCCTAGGACATCTGAGTCGCAATTTCAAGGGAAAATGCAGTGTTTCCGTGACTAGAATGGTGTAAGAGGAACAAGTGTATCAAGAGTGAGCAGTATGCCACAGAACTGAGGGGTATTTACTGTACCGACCAGTCCTAATATAACTAGTCGATAATAGATCAAACCACATCTCCAACCGCCTACGTATAACTAGACAAGGTACAACACATCTAAAATGTCGTCCTTTAATCAATGTTCGGTACGAGCTTAAGTGGTCAGTGCCAATGCGATAGGGTGTAGGTCATGGTAACTACCATTCAGTTCTGTTAGAGGCTCACATCATCAGTCATGCGTTGGTGCATGGTATTGGTACTATCCACTATGTGACTTCTGTTGTTGCTTACGAGACGTCACTTCCGGGCTTTGGTGTATCCAGTCTATGTAAAAGGTGCACAACGCCAAAAGAACCCATCACCCGCCTGACCATAGATTTAATGAACGAATGAACATGCGAGTCTAGTAGGTTTGGCATGTTCAGTAATGAAGTTGTATCAAGATTAGAAACGGGCTGGTATGTGTAGGGAAATGCTTGTCGAACGGCATGTGCAGGTTTATAAACCCGAAAACAAAATAGTTTTGAGTACATGAGCCCACGAGCGGACTTATTTAATGCTAATATAGATTAACAAGATATATATCATACTTGTACTGGAATAGTGGTATGCGAATTGGGAACTCTAGGTTATCTGGATATTATAGCGATTAGGTCGAAAAAAAGGTGGAAATGCGTAGGCCACTTTGAGGGAATCCGACTATAGCTATCGAGAACTATAACAGAAGGAATTCCGAAGAGACAAAACAGGATCTGGAAGGAAAACATATAGTTCAGAATACTACATAGCAACTCATAAAAGATTGGAGTTCAACTCGATCTATAATTGGGATGATGCGGCAACCCGAAAGAATTCAAGAACAGATAAATGGCTTTCCAGAGACTCCAGTCTGCAAGTGAAAAAGGCTTAGTTGATTAGGCTATGTAGTGTAAGGATTGCAAAACGACAATCCTCAAGTTCGTACGCCAGGTTATGACAAGCCGCGATAAGTCCAACATCTTTGTATTGGACGGAATCCCTAAGTCCTGATAATAGGGTTTCCGATGTTAGTGTTCCTGGCTAACCCTGCCTGATATATGTATGCATAGCTACTTTTGAAAACTTATACATAAGGTAACAACTAAATAAGTGCTGAGAAGAACACTTGGGCGGATCTCCACAGAGCTTTCCCTTCCGGAGACTATACCTGGCGTTATACCAAGGGAAGCCGTCTGTATAGACCTGTGGTTTTAGGTTTAGTTATAAATTAACCTTACTAATACAGTTAACTAGTTGACTGCATGTATGTGTTCCTACTATCGTTGGCTATATTTTACATATTTATAATCCCTCAGTACAGCCCCAGGATATTATAGTCTGTCAGATAATAGAAAGGGATCCCCTCTCTGAGCTTTCCAGCGCCTCCTTTGCCCAGATATCGGAATCCATTGTATTAGGAATTCCGGACTTGGCGAGTTGGGCTGGGGGTTACACGTTTTCGAATGGCGGAACTGCGAGAGAATGTTTATATCTAGCATGATATGATGATATCAGCTATTCAATCCAAGAGCATCTTCCGTTTTAAATGAATACTGAAGTGTAGCCTCCTAGATCTACTTACTAGCAAGACAGCAATTAATTACTCTTCATAACTCCTAATAGGTGCCTGATTTTCTTGCGTAGACCCGGTAAACATGCTGGCGACATTCCGTTGATAACTATACCAGTAGAGTTTGGTCTGTCTAAAAACCCGTACCTACTGGTTCTACTATCCTGGCATTAGAGAAAGTGCATGATAGGGATACAAATCACCAAGTCCCGGTATATAGAGACAAGTACTGGCGTATCGCCTTGCAGCAGGAAAGACAGGTCTTAGCTAAGAATCCAATTCATAGGTATCGGTCCCGGGGGTAGTGATCAATCGAGAGAGAAGAAGTCTGCTGATCACGTATAGACGCACAGGTGCGGCTGCATATTAATTCCTAGTTTGACCAGGTGCCGAGGTTTCTTCTGCTCACAAGCGAGATATATGCTTTCATCCCATGGAGTGTATTACCGAATTACAATAAGTTTAGGGATATACAATGTAACACTTCGTCGGAGACAAGGACTAAGATATTGGCCAGTCGCATGGTAGCAACCTGCATCGAAAACATGAACGAGATATTCCACGCTGAAAGGTGACGTCTTGGGTTGAAGATGCAAACTGACAATGGTGAGTTGGAAGAGCCAAGGATGAACAATATGTTAGCCGCTGGTTTATCTTTATGTATAACAATACAATACTGTAAGTAACAACTGTTATATCTGACGCATACTTATCAACCCCCGAGCCCAGCCTCTTTTCACTTGCTCACGTATTTCCTTCCTGGAAAACATAATAATCCCATTGAACTCCATTTAGTAGGCAGCCTGCAGCTGTGGCCTATTGCAAACCACCTTCAGTTTTCTCGTCTACCACGGTTTGCTTATAGTGACTAACAAGCAGGCAAATAAACATTTCCCTGCTGAACCACGGAATAGAAAACCAAATCAAACAGAAGTAGAGCAAATCACCAACTTCCTGTTTCCCTATGGCTGGCTACTCGCATCTAGTGACTCCGCTCTTCTTCCACACGCAAGTCAATCCTCCTTGTCACCCAACACCTTCCCACTCAAATCTCGTTAGCTAACACTTGACGTCTCTTGCAGAGAATACACCAGCACTTGCACTTCTTCCTTGACATCCTGATCTCTCTCTTTTTCGGAGACCCCATCAACCTTTTTTTGCAGCCCTGTCAGCGCAACATCATGAACACCCACCGCAATCCCTTCCAAGGCCACTCGAAGTCCCGGATAGGCCTCATGTCCAGGCATCGACAGCAAAAAGATCGCTCAGCCTGGCTAGACAGCCAACCCTGACAAAAGGGGAAAGGACAACAAGTCTGAGCCTCGGGAGCAGCTATCTCAGTCAGAAGCCGCCATCATGGCCAAAGTCAGAGAGGAAAGTCGCAAAATCGAGGAGTAGTTCAAAAAGCTGACCGACGCGGAGCTTGGCGCTATGTTCCCCGAGTACAGTAAGTTTGGCGCTTTTCCCTTGCATGGTGCCCTTACTCACTACGTTCTAGAGTATCTGAACCCTTTACCTATGACCTGTGAAGAAGCTTTTGCTTCGATCTTGAAGGACGTCAAGTCCATCTGATGATTTCAGGAACAGGAATGAAACCCGTGTCGGCTAGATGAAGTGTCTGCCGTTAGGTTTTCTGCCTAGCTGCTGGCATTAGTAGCCGGGATGAGAATTCTTCTCTTCCAAGACGGGAACAGGTTGCTGCTAAGAGTTCCAGAGGAATAAAAGGATTGGGAGAAACTATACTTTAATAGCTTGCTATGCCACTTGGTATGGTATGCCGCGCTGTATTATGCAGCAATAAGCCCAAAACACCGAATAAATCACAAGAGTCTCAGTGCTCCTGACATGTTAATTTCCTCCCAACGAGCTGTAATATACCTCTACGTGTGCCACTCTCTATTCGCTGACCCCAGTATCGCCGTACGCCATCTCTCAAAAAGTTGGGCAAACCCAATATATTCTCTTTGATATTTGCTGGTTAATTTATGGACAGTGCTTCCGTTGCAAGAGACGAGCTTTCACCACAAGCCTATTGTCTCGATGAGCAATCGCGCATAATATGTTCCAACCATGAGCTGATCAGACGAAAGATGACCTCAACAGTACAAAGAGGAGATTAACTTGGAGAATGTGACCTCGTGCTTGCCCATTCTTCTATTCAAAAGCTTCCTATAGGCACAATCACATTGTCCCATTTCTCTGTATGCTACTGCATGATAAGTAGCCAAACAAACATCTCGGTTTCCCATGCTAATTAGATTTCTCGTTACCATCTTGATTGTCGTTGGTATCTTAGAAGCCTAATGTAAATTATTATTATTATTAAAGAGAGTTCATGAAACCTTATTAGCTTAAATTACTCGACTTTATACGATGTTGAAAATACCTAGAATAAAATAGGTAACTATAAATGAGCCTTACTTAGGAGTTCCCTTTACTGGAAGAATAAGTAATATGGCAAAAGGAGGCTGATTAGAACTAAGAGGTATATACACGCGACCTAGGCCTTCTCCGACCAAATAGATCAGCCTGTCAGCCAACGTACGTTAGTTGAGCCATAGATGGTGCATGCGGGAAGAGGCGCTATAGTTAACGCACAGAGGTCGAGGACATGCCAGTTAGTGATGTCCCTTGCTTGGTTGCTTGATCAGCAGCGTGATGGCGTGGTTGAGTAAAGAAGAAGACTGTGGTTGTCCCGTTTCGATGATTGAGATAAGAATAGAATCAAGTTTGAGTTTGAGTAAAGCAGATGGTCATATGCTAAGGCAATATGTCAATCACACACACAACGGACCCTCAAATTGACCCTCTCCTAAGTTAACGACACCTCATGGTCCTACTGACGGCTCCCGTTCCTGACAGGAGGCTGTAGCATGAGAAGTCGGGCTAAGATATGGATCCGAATGGCTCGTAATTGGAATTTGACATGGTGAAAATCATAATCCCGAGTAAGGCGTACATTGTTGTTGGAACAGTTATGGAAAGTATAAATAGACAAAAGGGAGACTCCCAGTTCAAGCATAACGATGAAATCTCTCACACAAGGAATGTAGATCGATATTTTACGGAATTATACATTACAGTCCAAGGGCTTGGCCGGGATTCCGACTGACAAGTCAGAATTGTTCACATCACCGGTACATGTAACCCAATGTCTGTCGACACAACGCAGGAGCCTGAGAATAGGTCTAGTTCTAGTCTAGTTCTGTATTGTGAAACAGTCGCGTGGTTGATGAACTGATTGAGATCTCAACGGCTTCCATACAACATGTCTTGTAACGGAAATCCTACTTTACGCGTCTCGTTATGGAATTCCTTTCAGGGATCTCAAGCACTATGTTGGCATTGACGGCTTGCTTGGATAGACCAATGAGACTCTTAGTGTAGGTTCAAGGGATAGAAGTTTCTTTTGCTGACGTTGCAGCGTTGAACATAATGTTCCAGTCTTTCCATTTTGGCTTTCGAGTCGGGAAGACGAGTCAGGCAAGCCGGATATAGGACACATAGAAACTTACAAGCACTATAGTACTTGGGCATATGATATATGCTTTCTTTCCCTGCATTAAATGCCAGGTGATAATAATGAAACCTAGAGAGGAAGAACTGGGACTCCTACATAGTCTTATATTCCTTATGCCACTGTCTTGTATAGCTCTGGTAGTAAGGAAGGCTAGTGGTCGGCTTTCCTTGTCGGAGAGACTATCCAGCATCTCCGCAGCTACATGGTCCATCAAGCTCTCAACATCGCCCAGGGTAACTCGAAAGAGACTTTCAGTCTAGTCAAGCATGCCTCTTATTCAGCTCTTTGTTCAACGTGGCAATACGCGCGAGTAAGGATATCTGAAGCTGATACAGGCGTTAGTTCAACTCCCTTCGCCTTCCTCTGTGAGCGTTGATCACTTCCTGGTCAACAACGTTGTGTAAGTACGCCCACCTCATTCGCTTCCAGTGAACTCTTCGCCAAGGCGTCGGTTGACATATTTTATGGGGAAGTGAAAAGGGACGTAGGTCTGTAGCTTGTAGAGCGTGTTTGGACTTGGGTTGTTAAAGGCTGTGTTGTGGTTGAAGAGTCCACAAGTTTAAGAGGAGAGACTGTTGGAGAGAACAAGGACTGGCTCACCCTGGTAGAAGACATCCATCTGCTGAAGAGTATCCCAGGGCCTAGAGTAATTAAGATATCGAATAGCCGGCAGCAGAGATTTTGGTCTCCGTCAGTAAAAACTGCCTCAGTGGTAGAGGTTTTCTCTCCCGTTCCCGGTACGCATATCGGCATACAAGTCGTCAGTAGCCGACGGGAGTATACTGCATCAGAGAAGACTGGACAGCCATATAGGGGCATTCTCCAATCTAGATCTGGTCCGAGTGCTTGTTTGTAAAGCACGGTGAGTCAAAAACAGATAATCAGTGAGGTCAATAATTGGAGTAATGCTCGTTAATCCAAAGGCTCTTGGCTGAGCAGACTCCAAAGCCAAAGACACCCAGAAAACCCTGCTATTTTGTGCCCACCAACGTCCCTATCCCACGTCTGATCTTATCCCCATCTCCTGCTTCTCAGCCTCTGCCGTCTATAGCTTCTCAACTCAATTGGTAATTCGTGTTGTTTGTGATCCCTTGATGTAAACATTTCTTCAACCAAGACAGGGCAGCAACGTACTATGACTGAAGCTTCAAATAAATAGCTCATGGCGTTTCCCTCTTGTATGTAACAGAATAAGTTTAGACGCCGGAATTTATGCAGGTTGCCCGTATTGGACAAGAAAAGCAACAAGGCGCCAGCCACGATATTGTCATAGTCTATATGCAAACCAGTTTGAAGTCTTGTGTGACTTGTATCATGTGAATATCTTGAACACAACCCAACTGCAGTCTGCATAGCTTTTACCATTGTCCTTATTGTTATGATATGTGATAGCAAACATCAGACTTAAACCTGACGAGACTAGCGTCAGCTAGTTAAGTCGGGAGAGAAAGATATAGCAAGCCAATATGAGACAACGGGTTCATCAGTCTTTTCCAATGCTGATGTTGAGACGCAGAGACCTTTCAATGCCAAGACGAATCTCCTAAGGAGACTGGTAATACCAAACAAAATCCAAAGCATCGCCAACGGCAGACGCTGCTCAAGGTTAGCCTAGACAGCCTAGACAAGTAAGGTTAAGGAGCCTCCCCAGCAGCAGATCGCCAAGTCCTATCCGCCACCAAGGTATATCAATACTCCAAACACTCGGGCGGAAAGGACAGAGCCTACTCAGCAGATACCTAACCTATCCTCTTAAATCTCAACTATACAACATTTGTTATTCTGATAAGTCAAGTACACTAGTAAACCCAGGAATTACTTCTCCTATGTGATGTTTTTCCTCATCTTGTTGGGCAAGTCGTTTACGGCTTCAAAACTCACTTCCCGTGGGTGGTAGTGGCATCCAGTTTGTGACTATATCTAATAAACACAAAGGCCTCTTTAGGAAGAACGCAACCGAAGTCCGTAAAGGAATGAATCGATGGGTTAGGCTGGTTTGGGATTCCTATGCCAAATAACAGGAAAGCAGATACGTGTAGAGACAAAACTTTGCAGGTGAATCGGTGAATTCTACATTCTTATAAACTATACAGCCCTTTATAGTAAAGGCTTTTAGACACTGGTTGCCTGACCCCATCATTCTTTCAAATTCTAGAACTCTATTTACCAAACAGTAATTATTACCAAAAGGAAATCCAGTGGCAAGGTCAGCTAACGCGAACCAGGAATTGAGAGATGGCAGTACTTATTGGCGCCGGAATATAATTACTGGTTAGGCCGGTCAGCAAACCCTGGTGTCACTTGAAGGGATTACGTGTATGCATAAACATCTTGGATGCATCTTGCCTTCAAAGGGCATATTTAACTGCATGACACGTCTATAATCATATTGAAGCGTGTGATTAATTTTGGAATACCTGGCCTCTGGCCAAGGAGACTAGCTGAATGATTGCGGAGGTAATAGGCCTAGCAATACGGAATACCGTCACAGCTTCAAGGGAATTTAATATTCCTGAGATGGAAGGTGATAGTTTAAATGGAAGGCTGGCAAGAAAGTCCAGGAAGCTCTGTTGACTTTATGGACTAGTCCAGAGGGTTATCTGCTGCGAAATAACTGCGAATGCTACTGTAGTCTGACGAAGCCTGAGCACTGTGCTACTTGCTATTATGTAAGATATAAGACCTGTATACAATACTCGGTATATGTTTCAAAATTCTTTTTTTCCCTGTTAAACTTTCTCCAGTAACTAGAAGCAGCTTTTTCAAGCCCAACTCTACTATATCGACCTCTTCCAGGACTATGTAAAGTCTCAAGTCAAAAGCATATAATATTGCACATACTACGGGTATATAAACCACACTTAATCAACTTCCGATGTATGGGATTGTCTTGATGCTGAGGAGATTGCCGAGGGTAGGACTAAAGTCGCCGGAACCGCAACTGTGATACTAACCCCAAGGCCCCTGATGGTGAGGCATGCAACACAAAATGAGTGACCAACCTATTGCCTTGCAGGTCTGTCACAAATGCAGTAGACGTTGGCAATATTGTCGTAATAAACCGGACACTCCTTGCCGCAACCGACTTGGCTCACGAGGACATCGTTGGCATAAGACTGCGCGCAGGTTTCGCAGAGAAGCTGCACATCCATGTTAGTACATTGGCTGGACCCTGACTTTTGATGATATAGAGAGACATCGTAACTTACAAAGCTTGAACAAGAGGCTCGCCAACATGACTTTCCAGGCTCAAGTTTGCCGAGACATTTCTAACCGTGATTATAGAGTGAAAGATACTTTCTAACATGTGGCATATGTACCAGTCGAATAGATGGTTTATTTGGGATAAATATGGGAGATATGGGAGAAGAAATGAACGATAGAAACTCCTTGCCCTTGCCCTTGCCCTTGCCCTTGCCTTTGGGCTCGTCCTCATCCTCACTGTCACTAGCCTCTACCCCCCACATCTCCTTGTAGAATCTGATAACCTTTGCCGACTCAAGCTTATCCGTATCCCAGTCCTTCTCTATGCTAAGGGCTCCGGTGCCGTTGGTAGTAATGGTCCGGTCTCCTGCTCTTGTTTTCACAACTATGCGGGTTACGTAGTGATTTGCAGAGGTGATCATGAACATGATATGGTAGACGTTGGATGACGTGGAGCGACCCTCCCCGTGACCGTACTTTCATCTGGCGTGCTGCCAGTCTGGCATCTGGAACCACTTTTGACTTGCAGCTTCCAGGTAGCGCTTTAGGCATACTATACCCGGTTCTCTCGTCATCAGCGTGGCCGATGATAAAGGCTCATGCGGCTGATGTGTTGCTGCCGATGTACCGACGCCTGCATTGTTTTCTCACTATCATTCCCGGTCTGTGGTAACATGATGATCTTGAAAATATTTTGTCTTGGGACCAAGGGAAAGGTAATGAACAAAACGTCTTGAAAACAGAGTGAATTGAGCCAAACGTAGCCGCCAGTTCGGTCGATACATAAAGGCTCGTCAGGCGAAACGTCGATTCAAGGCCACAGCCACCACGAAAGCCAGTAGACCAGGGACGATAACCTCGTCGCTATGGAC
The DNA here is from genome assembly GCA_013266265.1 of Fusarium sp. NRRL 66182. NCBI lineage: Eukaryota > Fungi > Ascomycota > Sordariomycetes > Hypocreales > Nectriaceae > Fusarium > Fusarium sp. NRRL 66182. The sequence goes on from JABFAK010000564.1 coordinate 38,674, forward strand.
AACGTGTACGGGATTGGAGTGGGTTCTTGAATGTTAATGTGTCTGTGGCTTGATGGTCATTTGACATATACAGGAGTGTATGGTTAATAGCTATGATCAGTTATCATTGACGACAATGCTGCATCACTTCAAGGTGTAGATATAAACAAACAGTCTGGTTTGCCGCATGAAGCTGATTATTATGGTAGAGTAGTTTTATGTCGATTTGCGACCTCATGAACTTGTCAACTGCGGATGCCTGTAAGGTGTCATGATTTGGTCTCAAGGGTACTCAATGACAATGCCTTGGTTGGTGAGACGCGTTAGCCGAGGTTTGACCGACTGTGCGACAAAATCCTGTCACGGCCCCACTCGGAGCCGAGACGGAGATGAACCAGCGGCGGTGCCTGTGTGGCTGGTGTGGCTGGTGTGGCTGTTGTGGCTGTAGAATGGAGTTGACTGAAATGGCCACCACCTCGATGGATGCGCCGGATTGATGGGCACAGACTGACTTATGCGGAGAGACATCGAGAATAATGCAAGCTATACTATCATGGAGCTAATCCACGTTTGGAAGCTCCGATGAGGCATAATCCTGTTTGGAGTGCCTGAGGTCTAGATCTTGTGGGACTCTACTTTATGCAACAAGACATCCCAACTGACTGTAACAGTAAAGCCTCTCCCATCCAGGTTGAAATCACAGGTTTAGGGAGTATCACGATTATTACTTCAGGTTTACACAGGCAAAACGACGATGAATGAGTATTTTATGCCTCAAGATAATGAATAATTCATAACACCAGCTTAAATAAACACAGAAAAAGCACCAAAGGAGTTTGGCGGACCATTTCTGGAGCCACTAGCCAAGGAGGATAAGAATGTTCGTATTTCGTGTATCATCTTCCACATGCTGCTTTGGGTTCTTAACATCTATGGTTTTGGTTGGTACTGTTGGCGCTAGTTTGAGCTTGAGTATGAGAATCTCCAGTACCACTTGTTGAAGTCGTGGTTCTTTCGAAGCATCGAAAGCAGAGTAGTCTAGGGCGGAAGACATCCTCATCGTTGTCGAGACCTTCAACAATGCCAGCCCTTTGTTGCCGTCGGCACGGTGCTGGTAAAACTTGTACTGGGTCCATTTCACCTCTTCGTAGATTGTCTTCAGAAAGTCTGACTTAGTCCTTTCACGACCAGCCTCCTTCATGTGCTTCGCAATGCTCTGCGCAAGACGGAGCTCGCGCAGTCTCACCTGAAGCTCACCAAGCTTGCTCTGCTTTACCGCAATATCGATGAACTGGAGGACTCGCACAAATATCTCTCTTTCCGTAGGGAATTCTCGTCAGCCTTGTCATTATTAAGCTTCACGCTGGTGGCATTTGCATTGCAGCTTGTTTCCAAGAACGACATACACATACAGCCAAGATCACACAGATTGGATAAATTGATATAAACACAAAGTTGTAAGCCGATCATGCCCAAGACTCAAAGTATGTGTATTAATAGCAGTGCTGTTCCTCTTTCAATCACACTGTACTGTAATCGGCAAGCTATGGAGTGCATGCGAGTGCTATCTACTCGTGGGTATCAAAACTTTTTGTAGTTGGTACTTTCAACCACAAAGAGCCTGTGAGTGCGTTTCTCATGCCTCACCAGACGTGTTGGTTTACATCTTTCTGCTTGGACAAGCAACATACATCTTATGATTCTCGACTTTGGAAGACACAACTGCTATCATCACGTCACCATCTTTTGATGCTGAACCACAACTATGGTCTCTCAAATAGCTGGCTGCTTATATGACGTCGGTAACCTGGATTATTGCTGTTGTACTCAGGAGTGCGTGGACCCAATCCAAGAACATCTCTACGAAAAGCCGGCCAAAACTCATCCCCAGCCTGTGTGGTTGATTGACACGACTGGTTTGGTCTCGATGAGGTTGGCTATTCAGGTGTGTTGGATGCTTGATGATGGGGGAGTGATGCAAATACAGAAGTCTATACATTTTGATGATGCTGCGATGGGTTTGTTGTACTTGGAATCTATACTCCCGTGCTGAGAATGATAAGTATCTGTTTCTTCGAGCTGGTGCAGATTCACGTACTAGTATCTGTAGTTACCGGCTGCCCAATCGCCAGTCTCTCGAAAGGCAAAGGCGAGAACCCGACGATGAACTTCGATATTCCACAAGGACTCGCCATATCGATTTGTGTCACAATCTAACGCCTTTTCGAATATAATCCTTGCCACGTCTGGCGAAGAAACTCTTGACTGGCTCTGCTTCTCAGCCGGGCGCCGGAGGACGCGTTGCAAATGGGATCGGGGGAGGGGGAGGGCTTAGACTGTCGTAGTCCACGGAAAGTAATCTATTGGTGTTCTGCTGTGGTGACTGGCTAAGCTGCTGGTTAAGAAGGCCCAGGGGTATCATGTTGCCAAGTACAGGGTGTTGCTTGTGGCGAACCAACTTGGTGTCGACCCCGAGCCTGAGTACGGCTGAACGTCAACCAGGTCTTGAATGATCTAGCCAAGGAGAAATGCTTGTCGATCAGCACCGTATTCCAGAGATATGCCATGGTTTGATCGTTTTGACACGTGGTTGGGTAGAGGAGTGGCCGGCTGAGAAGAGCATAGAAGATCGTGCACGATAGAAGTGACATGCAAGTTCTTGGTTCAAGACATTCTTCCTCCTAACCGCCATCACAACCAGCAGCCCATCCCCCTCCCATGTCCACATCCGCCACTCCCCAGAAGGCACCCCTCAACCAAATCCCAGATCCTCATGAGCA
>JABFAK010000565.1:0-24388 GCA_013266265.1 Fusarium sp. NRRL 66182
CTTCTATGGCGAGGTCTGGGTCCCCAGTAAGAGTAGTAGGCGGGTTGTCCATGATAAGAATTGCATGGAGAGAATTCTTGTGGTGAGGATGTTGTTTGTAGGAAACGAGGATGATGCTTGCGATATCTGCGACCCAGGTGTTGAAGATGCAGGTTGAACAGGTGAACCAGTAGATAACCCGAGTCACTTTAGAGAAGAATAAGAAACCTTTAACAATGTGGCACTGGCACAATGACCAAAGATACCTAAACAATCATCTACCTGATTCACCATCTCTCAAGTGCAGCATATAATTCTGGCTCTGCTAGTTATTTGCCAGTGTCAACACCCAACCAGCACTAAAAGACTCATGGATCTTATGATCCATGCCTCAAAGAGCATATCCCACGCACGTCATTTAATACTGATCGATCTACTACCAGAAATGATTCTTCTCCAATCCAAGCATGGCAGAGCCTCATGCGTCCCCCTCTGCCTTGGAGGCGTTTCCTACGGGCTTCTACTTCGAAATGGGATCATTTATTGAGGCATCCGAAGCATGCTCATGACTCTGTGATGCCTTTGCCAAAAGCATGGTCTCCCAGTCAAGTTCAGTAGTGACCCAAACATACGTGCACAGGTGCTAGAGTGGCTCTTATCAAGTCAAGGCTGAAATGAAACCAGATCACAAACTGTATTCTCATTTCCTAGCTACCAGACTTTATATAAAACTGCCCTCATGAAAGACTTGTCCCAAAACTAAACTATCACTAGTAACGAGGGACGAGGCCATCAAGTGGTTTACATAGGTACCAGGATCGCCAATGATGAAAAATGGCAATCAGCATGGAATACAACCGCCTTGATCGCGCATTTCCACTTAGACTTATCTACTTAGATCTAGCTACATTCCCAGATGAGGGCATGAGCCATACAAGTCCATCCACTGTCTATCCATGGCCATCTCAACCCGACCGAGTACTTGGGTTTTGCCATCATCTAGACTAATCTTGGCAGTACAAGCCCCTCATGAAGATTTCAACGCTTTGGTGACTACAGCATCTAGACGGCCAGTCTTTTCGTCAAACACGTACGTGCAGCTCTTCTTGGGGGGCTGTTGTCCGTTGGCGTTCATGTTGCCGGGCGAATTAATAGCCTTTCGGAGGAGAGACACTTCGAACTTGACTGGCGGACCTATCCGAGGGTTATCAAGAGGTGTTATATGGAGATGGGAAGAAGGACGGACATACATCCCTGGCGAGCTATTTCGCGGTCGTGGCGGAGCTCGTTGACGATAGATTCGTGAGGAGGCATGGCGACAGACGGTGGTGCGTGATTCCTACGTCTTAGTGCGTAGAGAGGAATAACCGATCTTCTGGCGTGAAAGCTGGAACTCGATGATTTTAACAAGATGATGTATTCTCAGCTCATTGAGAGTAAGAAGAGAACATTCCCAAGGTAGCATTAGAGCCCTCTTTGATACAGACGTGAAGTTTCTCTACACAAACAATACGCAGTCAATGTAAAAGGCCATTTGAGAAACATCAATAGCGTCGTGGTATTTCCCCGTTGCGCAAACATGCGTTTGGAACAAACATCATCCTCAATCGAATATTTGATTCCGTTTGCAGAGACCCCTATTCCTTGTTTGGCAGCATCATCGCAACGGTAGCCTTGTGGCAGGGACAAGATATCTCAAAATAAGGCCAGTCTTCATTTGCTCCATCGTATTCAAGTGCCATTCGAACAATGCGACAGTCTCAATATTGCCTCCTCTTCTCGCTCAGTGTCTGCAAACAACTTTCATCGCAAAAACTCCTCCTTTCCTTTCTCTCGAAGCACCTCCTGCACTGTCTCCAATACCCGCCCATGAATATCCGTCGGCGCCGCGACAAAGCCAAAGTTTGCCTTCATTTTCCTCCCGGCCGTCAGGTCAATCTTCTTCCCATGCACATCTGTAATTTTTCCACCAGCCTCTTCAAATAACAGCATAGCTCCCGCATGATCCCAGGCCTTGGCATAGCGATCTCTGCGCTTGTACACCCAGACTGTTGTGTTGCCGAGGCCCATGGCGAGCACGGCCCAACGCAGAACCCAAGGGACGAGGTCGCTACCTGGGTAGGCAGCGTTGAGACGAGATGCGACAACTTGATGGATTCCGTCGAGGGCAGAATCGACAATGGTGGCGCTGGTGACGAAGCGGACTTCTTGGTTGGCGGCGTGGATAGAAAGTCGTCTAGGCTGGTCAGAACGTAGAGTGCGGATATAAGCACCGTGGCCTTTGACAGCAAAGAAGATGCAGCCTTCCCCGGCTGGATCAATGTTTTCGTTCTTTAGAGGTGCCTTTGCATTGATGGACAGATTCGGCGCACCCACGACACCAGCGACTTGCTCGCCATCAAGAAGCAGAGCCATGTTGATAGCGTAGAGTTCACCTCGAAGATACGTCTTTGTCCCGTCGATTGGATCAAACACCCACGTTCTTCCAACTGCAGCGGGACTACTAGCGCCGCATTCATCGATCAGATCACACATCTGCTCTCGAGTTGCGGGAAGCTTGCACAGAAAAGGTGTGTCCTCGTCGCTTGAGAGACGGCTGAGAAGTTCCCACACCCGCTCCAGCAGAACCGAATTCTTGCCAAGATCCGATGCATCTTCCTCGCCAACTACACGATCCTCGGGAAACGCATTTTTTATGGTTGCTGTAAGAAGTGCCTGGACTGCGAAATCGGCGACCGTCACAGGACTCAAATCTTCCTTCTCGACAGCACCCTTGTCTTGCTGCGAGATGATGGACTGGCTGAGTTGGGCCGCCTTTTTCAAGGCTCCAATAGCTACAGTGAGCTCTCGTGCATATGGACTGTCCATCTTGAACAAGAGGCTGGTGTTGAGGAAATGTCTTTTCGCGGAACTCGAGAACCCCGCTTTGAGTGAATTATGGATAAATGCATACTGACTTCATTCACGATTTGCGGAATGCGCACGCCTGAGCCTCCAATCTTGATCAAATGGATCATCATCGCACATGCCTGAAGAATCGGAAAGGCTCGATCCTTCCGCCATCACCTTCTTGGATGAACCCTTTGAACTTGTCCCGGTAGTTCACGACATTCTCCGCACGCGGTATTGTGTTCCAGGATCCATCTTCCTTGTCGAAGGAGTCGATCGAGTCTCTGTCTCGCGTTCTGGAAGATGGCAAGCCATTCGACTTCTCCTTGGTGATGGAGAGCTGTGTATCCAGGCGCTCTTAGGAGGCGACATGCATCGATTTGTGCAGACGAGAGATGTCGCCTCGGGGGCCTACATTCGATGCGAGACGTTCCATGCTAAGTGGCAGGAAGTTGGCCAACGAACCATTGTAACGTTGGTTGTGGAAGATTTGATCACCATCGGATGGAACGAGTCGTACCGAGTGTTTCAAAAAGAAGATGAGCTCATCACCCAGCAATACCCCGAACCGGTCGCCCAACCTCATCCAGATCCCAAACCGAAAAGCAATCCACCCGAGGAGCCAAAGGAACCACCCAAGTCGGCTCAGCAAGATCAAGACTCTGACTCTGACGACGAAGCGGCGACAGCGGAAGCTTTCGAAGCATTTGAGACGTTCGCCTATGCTCCCAAGCCCAAGCCCAAGACACCGCAAAAGACACAGCCCATCGCCCTCCCTCGCGACTGGCACGACCCCCAGACACCTCTCAAGCTCACCACCCTACGATCAATCCCACATCTCCCATACAAGCAAAATTGGTCCTGCAACATCCTTGCCGTCATCGCGTCCCTCTCAGTTGTGGAACCATCGAATCTGCCACCCTATAGACAACGGACTGCGCGACTCGCCGATCCCTCCACGTCCAAGCAGGTACATTTGACTGTTTTTCTTGACCCGGAAAGCTTCAGCCCTCGCGTAGGAAGTGCCGTTTTGCTCGTGGGCGTCAAGAACCACCGGTTTGACGGGGGCAGTCTGAAAAAGTATGAGAGCGATCGCAAGAATGGGCGATGGTGGTTTGAGAATCCGATAGAGTTGAACTGGTGTGATGTGGAAGGGATCCAGGCTTGGTGGTCTGAAGCGACTGAGACAACAGAAAAGCAAGTCTAACTCGATTGTTCGTTGTACAATTGTATAGTACTTATTTGACGAAAAGTCATGGCCACTGAGCCAGTACTCTGTACCCGAGCGCTTGTTTTCCTCAAGGTACAGACCACCCTGTCCAGGTATCTAGTCAGTAGGCACCCAGGTATTTAAGACAACTTTGTGATGCCTCTATCTAACGTGACAACGATGTGCTGACTTGATAATATCCCAAAGATTCTCTTCCACAATAATAGCTATGTTCATTTTCTTCTCCTCCATTTCATGATATTTCCCCAAATGTCATGCCCGGTTATGGCCCCTTAGTGTCACATGATCCAGGCAAAAGGTTTTTGCACCGCGCTTCCTTCCCCATCTTCCTCCATTTGAAGAAATCATCATCAACTTCATCAACATCAACGTCAACATCATCATCATCATCATCATCGCCACCACCACCACGCAATCACACTGCATCAGCATGGTGCACGCACAATGAATTCGACCGTCAAACCCTCGAGAAAAGAGGTAATCGACCATTTTCTCGCCGATCTTTCGCCTCCGGAAATTTTATACTTGCAAGAACAGGTTCACCATATCATCATCACTCAATTACCCAGCGTTCCTAGCCTTCCATCAGAACTCGTTTGCATCATACTCTTATATCTAGATCTCGATGACTACAGAAGCTGTACACAAGTTTCCAGAGAATGGAGGAGGTCGTGGCTACATCGAGATACCGTCTTGACTTGGGCTCTGCGCCAATTCTTCCCTGGCCTTCTTGAGACACATCCGGAGGAGTCGGCACAAGTCCTCTATTCGCTTGCTACCACAAAATTACTAAAGTGGCGTTTGCCTTACTCGAGACAAAAATGGCTGGAATGGGACGAGAGGCCCTGCAATATATTTACCGATCCAAATGAGATCAGCGATGAATTCAGCGATAAAGTCAGCGATAAACTCGGCGATAAATTCGGCGATAAAGTCGACGATGAATCAGCTACGAAGGTCTCTTACCCTTTCCTCTACAATCAAAAAAAGCTTGCATGGCAGCCTCAGCTTGACAGGGTTATTGTTGATGATCTCTGTACACGACAGAGGCAGTGGATAGTTCCACCTAGAAGTGCCATGTCGGGCGCACGTTACCAAACCCTGGCAGTTAGCGACCAACTGCTTGTTCTGCTTGAGCTTGATCAACATGACCGGAAGGTGTAGGTACAGAACTCAAAGTTTCCTTGAGCAAGAACTAACAAATTCAGATACGTTACTGATCTTGCCGGGACAGGATGGAAAATTCTCACCCTGCCCGCGCCCCTTGCCAATGCATATGTGGACGCCAAGACCGTAAGTATTGTGACACAAACTGGGCAGATCATGGTCTGTACATGGGGCGGGAAAACCGTGCAGCTCCATCTTGAAAAGATTGATATTCGTCCAACTGGCTCCAATCCTATGTTTGGGGGCGTGCCAAAAGTCTTACTTCACCCTACAGAAGACGGCGTGCTCTTCGGCGTTTGGGCATACTCCCATGAATGTAGAGGTGAATACATCGAATCATCTCATAAAACTATACAAACACTAACCGAAACAGATAAACGGCTGTGTACTTTTGTGGTAGTCGAGTTCCAAGATGGCAAGGCTGTCTGGCAGAGCACCAGATCAATCACGAACCCGCTACGGAACCCGCAGGAAAATTGCCAGGCAAGCAACGAGCTTGCGTTATCGTTTGACTGCCGCAAGTCAGATAACAGCGGCTCCTTTTCTATTGCACTGTATAGATTTCAAGAGTATGGGGTAAGTAAACACAAGCTCTGCGACTGCTGTGAACCACAGAGAAGGAAAGGGGATCTAGGGGTGCTCACCTTCAATGCCTTGACGCATACCTTCCACCATCATGACTACCTATCACCGAGCCCTGATATATACTGGGATGGCCCCTTTAGCGATATTACTTTGCGTTGGCCTAGTACCATAGCATTGGCAGACATGTATTTCTGGAACAGAAATTTGCTGCTGGCCGTGGCAACAGATAGTAACGAAGGCGAAGTGGACGTTCACATAGAGACAGCTCATGACCCTGGGAGACGACGCAACTACTCACTGCGATTGACGCCCATACGTATTCGGGACGACAGTCAGGTTGGTAGAACCCAGATCTTCCTAGACGACGACTTTGTGATTTTCCCTACCGTGGATGGTGTGGTCCTTTTTGAACCCTCAAAATCAAAACCATTAGGCGTTGTGAAAGACACAGTGCATGGATACCCAGCCACACCTCCTCGGCCTGTGACTCGCTTCGGGCAAGCCGTACAGGTGATTGATCTGAAGCACGGGGAGGCTGATTGACGAAAGAACACGACGGAGTACATGGCAAAGCAAAATGGTTACCTTGTTGACGAATAAGCGAGAGAGTTTGATGACGCTTGTACAGTAATCAGACTTCTATTGAACAGAGATAAATGAAAAGTTTTACAGCTGATTATTTGATTGATTGCCTTTTTACCTTTCAACACTATGTAGCTATATCTTTAATACCAGCTGAGTAGCTTTATTAGGTATTCTTGTCGTACCCTGGTCAGGTCCGAATTATCTTAACCCTGAAGCAGTGCACTGTGGACTGCGATAGAAAGTCAGAGGACAGTACTAGCTGAGAGATCATTTGAGGAGGTGTCAAGTGCATGTCCTTTCGTTTTACTCTGTATGACCTGTTGTTAAAGATTGATAAGATTGATAATGCAATGTCACCATGGCTGTAACCGTCTCGACGTTTTTTCCGGGCATCGGAGAAATTGTGGGGTAGCTCTACAGCGTGACCATGCACTGCGGCCATGACGTGGGGATACAGTTGGATCACGACAGTCTCGAATCTTTATTCCCTCTTAATCCCAGTACCCAATGTTAATACCCCGACCTCTCTTCTCCGCCATGGTTTGAACTCGACAACTCCAACTCGCCCTCCGTCTCTCGCAATCCCACCATGTCGTCTCCAGCCGTAGACGATGCCACCGCGGCATCACGCCCCATCGACGCCGATCAGATCTCGACACGCAGCTCGAGCTACGCCTCTGACAGCGACTCCATCGTCGAAGCCCGCAGCCGACAGCGCAAGGCTAAGCAGGCCATCCGATTACTATCCTTCGTATCCGCCAACATATGCGCGCTCTGCAGCGGTTCTATCGTCGTCTTCTCCCTCTATGCGCCGCTTCTGCAGTCGCATCTGCACTACACCCAGTTCCAAGTCAACGCCGTTGCCATCGCTGGCTCTGTCGCACTTTACCTGCCTATTTTCATCGTCGGATACATCTGCGACCGCGTCGGCCTGAAGCCGCTTGCTCTTGCTGGAGGAATACTCTTCGGCATCGGCTATGGCATCGCGGCCGCTGTGTATAGGAGTCTGGACCTCGAGTTCCGAGGCCACCCTGGAGAGCGTGTCAACGGGGACTGGTCTCTTCCGTTGATGATGTTTGCGTTTGTTTGCATCGGCGTCGCCACTTGCGCTCTGTACATGGCCTCTGTGTCATCATGCGCAAAGAACTTTGGAAAAGGTCGATACCGAGGTCTGGCGCTCGCCACGCCTATTACTTGCTTTGGCTTGAGCCCTATGTGGCTGAGCCAGGCGGGAACTCGTCTGTTCACTGAAAAGCGATCAGACGGTTCCAGGGGTGACTTGGACGTATTCCGTTACTTTCTGTTCCTCGGCGTCCTTCTCTTTTCTATGGGCATCCTGGGCACGTTTACTCTGCAGGTTGTCGACGAGGATGATCTCATCGAGGAGGCCATCGAGGAACTGGAGCATAGCGGACTGCTGGATGGAAGTTCTTTACTCGGCCGGTCCGAGAGGAACTATGGCGCGACTGCTTCTGGTGGAGAGACGGAGAGCTCGACGCTACTTGATCCGTCAATAGACGATGCCAAATGGAAGAAGAACTGGGTTCTCAACGCTGAAACGCGCGCATTTCTCTCCGACAGGACAATGTGGCCATTTGCTCTGGCCTTTGTACTCATAGTTGGCCCAGGCGAGGCCTTTATCAACAACCTCGGTACCATTATTGGCACGCTTACACCACCAGAGATGGAAGGTCTGAGTCATCGCACGTCGGCGGCTACACATGTCTCAATCTTTGGTGTCACCAACACTGCTTCTCGCATTTTTATCGGCACTCTGACCGATTTACTGGCGCCGTACCCGCAGACGCAACATGTCCAGGCACCACAGACTCGTTCTGCGGTAAGCAGCCGCTTCTCCATCTCCCGAGTAGCCTTTATGGCATTTTTCGCCTTGACGCTATCCGTCGGCCTTTTGGTCTTGGCATCCGGCTTGGTGCAGAACCATGCTGAGCGCTTCTGGCTCGTCTCAGGACTCGTCGGCGCAGGTTACGGCGCCATCTTCAGCCTCACACCTCTCATCGTGACCATCATCTGGGGCGTCGAGAACTTTGCCACCAATTTTGGTCTCATTGGCATGCTCCCTGCGGCTGGCTCGACCTTTTGGGGTCTTGTCTACTCGGCGACGTACCAGAACGGGGCCAACAACTCACAGTCGGCTCCTGGGGGCGGAGATGAAGGTGATCTGTTTTGCTACGGGATGAAGTGCTATGCCTCGACCTACTGGGCGGAGACGATGACGGTCTGGATCGGTATTGGATTGTTGTTTTGGGCATGGAAGGGCAGAGGCGGATGGGTCCAGCGTGGAATTGTCATTTAGGCATTGGCATGGCGTTTGGGTAGACAGCATACATACGAGGGCACGGTGGCGCGTTGTTTTTACGTTTGGCTTCCTCTCATTGCATCACACTGTTTTGGCTCATCAAGATACATACATGTCATATATCATACTCTACATGCACAGCACTTCATTCGCTGAATACTGCCTACTACTCTGTACGCGTACAGTAGACTGTCAACGTTACGTGATCAATCAACCAAGCTCCTCCTAGCTCCCATGCCAGGGCTTGCATGCTTCCGAGCTACCCCGGATTTTAGACCAAAGCTAATCATCCCAGTTGCTGTCATTCGTCCAAGTTTCCCGCGGCCAAGATACGTCTCGGTCTCCAAGCTTGATCCCCGATCAGCCTCCCGGTTCCAAAACAACGACCGTAGTCTGAACCTTGTGCCGCAGATCGACATGGGGTTTGCAGCGCCCAGACATGCCACACGGGATTAGATCGGGGAACTGTAGCTGTCTTGTGGAACTCGGGTGAATTGGAGTGCTGTGTTGATGGTGCTTATCTACATGGCATGTTCATGTGCGCTGTGGGTGCTGAGATTGTATTGTATTGTCAATCATGGCTGATCAGACACATGGCACCAAAGGCTTGTCGTTGACATGGCTGGCTGTATTACCTGTCATTCTTGCTGCCGTTTTGACAGTATATCCTACTATATTCCAGAAACCTGCACCAGAACCTAGGGATTCATGGGTATCCCCTATGCTATTCCTCCTGTGGGTGAAAGAAGGTTCCGTCTTGCTGAGCCAGTGTCTATGAGCAACGAGACGGTTGAAGCATACTATCTGGGGCCAAGGTACGAACTCTATGTATCATTCTCCTAGCCAATGCTGATTGTCAAAGGTGTCCTGGAAAGCAGTTGGTTCCTTTTCTCAAAGACCCCATTCTCGGCCCTGATTATGAACCGGAAGATTGCCTCACTGTTAACATCTGGCGTAAAAAGGGGCACTCGCCCAGCAAAGGAAAACTCCCCGTCGCGGTTCTGATACCCGGCGGTGCGTTTAACCGTGGTGGAGCACGGATGCACAATTCCCATACTATGCTGGCTTTCTCGGAAGAACCGTACATCGCTGTTAGCATACAGTATCGTATAGGCGTGTTTGGTGGGCTAAACACCGAGTTAACAGCGAAAGAAGGTTTGCTGAATCTGGGACTTGAGGATATATATGTTGCTCTAGAGTGGGTGCAGGAGAATATCGGGGCATTTGGAGGAGATGCTGATGATGTGACTATCATGGGCTTGAGTGCTGCTGCCCATGGTGTAAGTGAACCAGCTTGCTACAAGGATGAGGACTGACTTGGACAGATTGGACACCTTATCATGGATATCAACCAGCCTAAAAAGCTCTTTCACAAGGCCATCATGGATTCTGGGGCACATACTGCTCGTGCAGTTCATCCTCCAAACGCAGAGCTCAACACACGACACTTTTGCGAACTCCTCGACCTTGCCCCTTGCTCGCATTTCAAAGACCTTGTCGACCCAGAGATACTTGCTTGCCTCCGCCGTCTACCCTCGGAAACGGTGGATAATGCAGGTAAAGAGGTGTTTGCTCGCTCGGATCCTTCTATGCGCTGGGCATGGCAGCCTGTTATCGATCCGAATGCTGTCAGTGGGAGGTTCTCGCATCGGCCAGATTGGGAGTCTTTTGATGGTGGTAAAGGAAAGACGATGGTGCTGGGGTTGGGAAACGATGAGAGAGCTGGTGGGACAGGGGCTGGTGAAGCTGCGACGCTGCTTGACTTTTGCTGGGGAGAAGAGCAGTGTGAGTTTTGGTGGAGAGTGTCTTCTACGTGGGAGGATTAGATACTGCAGCTGTAGAGAATCATGGGTCTTGACATCTAATCCAGGGAGAGAACCCTTGTTCCCGCTCTACACCGTCTTTGACAAGTAACGCGGGATGCCAACCCCCAGGGTTAACTAAGCGATACACCCACTCGAGGGTTTTCTTTACGTAAAGGCTGGTTACCTCTAAATATGGGGTTCCCCAGATTGTAAGCATGTATTGTCCAACGTTTGCCGAGTCTGGGGTTTAGTCCATCGAGCTCAAGATGGATCACGAGGCCAGCCATAGGACATTACCGCACGACACAGATACTGTACTTGGTAAGATATGATTGCTACACTACATGACATGATAGAACTTCTAATACGAGTATCGGAAGTTGGGGTTCTCAAAGTCTGTGAGATCCTGCAACAGGGCATTCTCGTCCTCCACGACAGGCCCCTGCGCGTCACGGAGACGGTTGCGTCGAATCAGGACAAAGCGAAGGGCAATCGCAAAGACAACTTGGCCTGCGATGCAGCCAATGATGAGTTTGCAGCCCGTTTGGTAGATGGGAGCTTCTGCACCACGAAAGCCGTGGGGACCGATGATGTTGCCGATGCAGTATGCCAGGAAGACAAAGGCTGTGGCGGTTGTTCGCTTTGTATAGCCGCCAACGTTGGAGGCGGGCATCTGAAGGGCGACGATGAGAGAGCCGATAAAAGACGCGCACTGCAACGTGTTAGTGAGATGCATCTCGACCGCGGCAGGTGTCTTACAATGTAGTAACCAGCCAGCAACCCACCCTCGTTCGTCCGAGGAAGCTGCCAGAAGAGGGTAACGGCAACGAGAGTAGGCAACAGCCAGACAACCATGACGATGGTTCGGAAGTTCTTGAGCTTGGATGCCGCATAGGGACCAGTGAACATAAACAGGGCAGTGCAGGCACCGTACGGAATACCATACGCTGTAGTGAGGAGAGCATCGTTGGTGAAGCCCTTGACGATGAGCTTGGAAAAGTTGGCAATTCCGCCATTGACGGTTTCGTTGAGAAGGGTGAAGAAGAAGAGCAGCCAGATCTGCGAGTCGCGAAAGACTTCTCTGATCTGATACCACTTGATGGTGCGGTTAAACACACCGGTGCGGTTACGAGCGCTCTGGGCAATGAGCATGGCACGCTCTTCAACAGTGTAGCGGCTCGCGGTGAGGATGTTGTTGGGCAGGAAGAAGAAGAGCAGGACGCCCCAGCAGATGGTCAGTCCGCCGCAGAGCACGTAGATGATGCGCCAGACATGCCAGCCCTTGGCCTGGCCGACGCCGTAGAAGAGGATACCGCCAAACATGCTGCCGAAGCCGTTGAAGCAGTAGAACAGTCCAGCACGGGCAGGCTGCGTCTCTCGGCGGAACCACTGCGAGACGATGAGCATAAAGGCTGGCGTGATGACGGCCTCAAAGGTTCCAAGGAGGAACCGACACACAGCAAGACCGGCAAAGTTGGTGCACGCAGCGGTGAGACATAGAATGCCGCCCCAGATCACGACAAAGCTGCTCACGATAGTGCCCGTGGGCAGACGCTGAGCGAGATACGAGGCAGGCCATTCAGCGAGCAGGTAGGCAAAGTAGAAGATGGATGCCATCCAAGAGTACTCCTCTGGCTGCATGCCGGTTGTTTCAAACAGGTCAAAGACGGCCGAGTAGCTGAGGGCCTGCTTGTCGACGTACTGGAGGAGATATGTTCCGCAGAGGAGAGGCATCAGGGTCCAGTCGACTTTTCTTCTGAGTTTCTTGAGAGCTGTCTCGTCCGACATGAGCTCGTTGAGGCGGGCGTGGGGGATGCCATGCTGCTGAAGGAAGAGCTCTGCCTCGTCCAGGTCTGTGATGCTGCCGATTTTGAGATCGGCTTCGACGTCTTGGTTGTCGACGGGTTGCTTCTTCTCAACCGCAATGTCTTTGGTGTCGGCCATGGCGATGGGATGCTGCGTATCTGATCCAGAGGAGATGATGAGAAGACTCTCTCACGCCTGCTCCGAGCAAGAGCGACAGGTCGCCCTTTTGAACCCGCAACTGAGGGGGACGATTCATGGTCTTGCAGCCCTAGGGATGGATGTCTCGGTGGAGAATGATAGCGAGGGTGTGGAGTTGTGAGGGTTCCCAGATACCGCTAGCTGGGATGAGGAGATAGCGAGTGCGGGGGATGAGCTGATGGGCAATGTCTATTGCCTTATCTGCCGGATGAGGGTTACCGGGTTATGTTTTCCGCGGCAAACCTGTGGTAGCGGAGGAGGAGGAGGAGGAGGAGGGAGAGGGAGGATGTATGACTCGCGGAGGCTAGAAGTGGTTGCGAGGTGTGAGATACGACGTCGGATGGAGATGGTTAGCCTCCGTATCAGTCTATCTATTCTACTAGATAGATGACTGTCTTGCATCATAGCTTCAGTATGATAAAGTGATCAGATGAATGATAGCGGCTTTGCACGCGTCATGTTTGCAGATAGATGGGCGCTTGAGAAGCATCGCTCGCTCAGCTGTCCGACAAGTCAAGGAACTGGAATTTGCTTGACAACTTGCATGCTGACTGGGCACCTATACCTATATACGTTATTCAATTTATACTATGATAGTTGGGCTATACCATTTTGTACACCTCTAAACACCATGCTCAACACAACGCAACGCAACGCAACGCAACTCACAATCTACAGCTTGGGCTTCCCATCAGCAGCACTCCACACCCTCTTCCCAGCAAACCACGTCTCCTTGATCTCAGCCTTGAGCAGCGTCTTTGCATCCCACTCCATATCCGCAACCACAATATCCGCCAGCTTGCCCACCTCGAGACTCCCCACGCGGTCGTCTTGGAAGACGCTCTTGGCCGCGCCCTGCGAACCAGCGACGATGGCTTCGCACACGCCAAGCTTGAAGTGCTCGTTGACCACCTCCTCGTGCTCTGGCTCGCGGGCTGATCGGCGCGTGGCAGCCACGTAGACGTTGTGCAGAGGGTTCCATGGCGCGGTTGGGCTGTCGCTTCCGAGGGCGAGGAGAGCGCCCGAGTCGGCAAACTCGCGGTATGCAAAGGCGCGGTCGCGTCGGTCGCCGATGAGTCGAGGCCAGGCGCGGAGGATGGCGGGATCGGCGTGGACGGGTTGGATGGAGGCTGTCAAGCCAAGTCTGCCGAGTCGCTTCGCGTCTTCGGGTGATGAGACTTCGAGATGCTCGATCCGGTGTCGGTCGCCAGGCCTGCCGTACTTTTCAAGCATGTCGACTGCCATCTTGATAGCCGCGTCGCCAATGGCGTGGAGAGCTATCTGGACGCCCGCTTCAGCGGCTTGCTTCACGACCGGGTCGAGATGCTCTCTATGCCAGATCGGCGGTGGTGAGGGCGCTGTGGCGTATGGCTCTGAGAGATAGGCTGTGCAGGCGTCGATGATTCCGTCGCAGATGATCTTGATGCCCGCGATGCGTAGATCGGGAGAGTTTTCTTTGCTGTACTGCTTCGACAGCTCAATTGCGCGCGACACCTGACGGGTGCGCTCCTCTGCTGTATCAGCGGGCTTGACGATCCAGTAGGCGGTGACGCGCATGGCGATGTTGGGGTGTCGTCGCTTGAGTTCAACGAGAGACTCCCAAGCCTCCTCGTCCATGGCCATCTCGATTATGCCCGTGTATCCAGAGGCGTGATAGGTTTCGAATGCGGCGAGCATGCACTCGATGCGATCTTCCATGGACGCAAGCTTGGCTTGCATGGGCCACACGATGGACAATACAGAGCCTTCGCTGAGGACGCCAGAGGGACGACCGTCCTCGTCTCTCTCGATGATTCCACCTGGGGGGTCGGGCATATCGGCGACCTGCATCTCCTCGAGGCCAGCAGAGTTGCACCAGGTCGAGTGCATGTCCTTTGTATCGACGTAAATAGGTCGCGAATCGATCTCATCGAGCATCTTGGCCGTGACGCCTCCGGGCGTCATCGAATGCATCCAGCCCTTTGCCATGATCCGGGGCACATCCGGGTTCGCCTCTGCGTACGCGCGCAGGGCCTGGAGAATATCGTCAAGATTCTTGCAGTGCTCTAGACCAATCTTGCGGAGAGACTGTCCGAGCAGAAGAAGATGCATGTGGCCGTCGACGAAACCTGGGAGGACGGTCCGGCCAGCGAGGTCCTGGGTGGTGACATTACCGTCTTTAATCTGAGCTGCGACGTCGTCCTCTGTGCCAATAGCCTGGATAACGCCGTCCTTTACAAACATGCTCTCTGCAAAGGTAGGCTCGTCAGCCAAGCTGGCGACGGTCCTCGAGAGGATCTTGCCGTTGACAAAGAGAGAACCGGCTGAAGACATGATGAGTGTGCAGGACTGTGAACAACTAGAAAAAAACAAGACGGACACGAAGCTCAGCTCGGCGGTTTGCTACTTATACCACCACCACCACCACTACCACTACCACGTCGGTTCGCCTCTTGGGATGGGACCATGCGCCGGAGCCACTCTAAGTGGGTAGAGATTATCGCATGTGCCTATCACCAGCCTTGGAAGGTGTGTCATGGTGGGGGATGAGTCTGGCCTGTGCCGAGAGAATCAGGCTCTATCGTTGGTGTTTTAGGCCGTTGAGAGAGTCTCCCGTCAGGATGCTCAGCTTGACTTGTATACATCCATCCGAGACACAAACTCATGAAAGATTCCTTTCTTTGCGAACCAACAGAAAAGAAAAACAAAAAGAACAATGGTAACCGACCTCAGCCGAGGGATCATCACCCCACCAAGTCACTAGATGCCGTAGTCGGCGTCAAACCCGTGGGGACCCTTCAACGTCTATTGGCTCTGGAGCACACCAAAATGGATCAAAGAAAATCGCTCACCTGAGATGTGATCTTATCAGATCCGACGTCATTGCCGATCGTTCCTTGCCAAGACTTTGGTCTTTTCTGCCTTTGAGACACCTCGAGTCCAAAGTTGCCACAGACGTAATCTGCAACATACCCTACAGTTGGTTGATCGTTTCCATTGGCAGACTTGGGTGTATTTACGGCATGTAATTCTTGGACTTTGAGCTTGATTATATTTGAATGGTTCAAAAGTAAGAGCCTTGAGGATAGGTTAATACATCTCATTCATGTCGACTATAGTTGGTGATCAAACTTCACTGCGCCAGCCTCCTCTACAGGTAGACAAATCACCATAAATTCTGTAGCCGAGCTTTATACTTGCAGGTTCGACACAAACCCTTGTCTTGAGGTGACCCATGGGAACATGGCTCCTTGATGAACTATCGAGAAAATTAAGCCATGTAATAGACTCCGAGGCTTGCAGTCGCGAAGCAATGGTCCCGATAACGCCAGATACCTGTCACCTGGACGACCACGTCCCGAGGTACCTGTTCAGGGGTCGTCAAAGGACGTCAAGGTCTTGACTTTCCTTATTTGATCAGTGTATCTCGTTGCCAGAGAGTATTTTTTTTACAAGAAAGGCCCTGATTTTGGGTTTCAAGATCGAATATAAGAGACAATAGGCAGTGTGACTGGTACGAGCACGAACAAGTAAAGGAGAAGGAAGAGAACGAGAGCAAGTTATTAATCGGTGAAAGCGTCGAGACCGAGAAAAGAGGGGTATCACTATGGACAACTTGGTCGGCTGCTTTTGCTAAAGAAGGAATGGAAGTCTCAAGTTTGAACGGCCCGTAGAAATGGTCACTAATTGCTTGTCTATTAACTACATCCAGGGAGGACTATCGTAAGGCGGCAACGATAGGATATGGTGGTGCCTGTTGATACTCTTAAACTTGCCGTATAACAAGAAAAAGTCATTCGTTTTGTATTGTAGCAACATTAAATAAAAGGATTTGTCAAGTAGATTTATGTGTATGCATGTCACAAGATGTATCTACTGGACGTTGAGCTGATGCTTCATGTGACCTCATGCCCACTGTTCAAGCATCTATCTTAAAGGTTATATGGCAAAGAAAAGTCTTAAACATAAAGGACAGAGCATAGATAGTTCAAAGAAGCCTCTGTGTAGGATATATTAATACATCGTAACCCACTCTGTTGGCATCTCGCCGTAACAAACACCAGCACTTGACTCACCAATCTCACGACAACCTCAATCACCCTCATCATCGACAGAGAAGCAAACACCGAGGTAAATCTCTCATAATTACCTATACTCATAAAACTGTTGCTGGATTTAGTTAGCAAACACCAGTGCCAACTGCCACTGTCGGGCAAAGACCGCAATCTTCTAGGCAGGAGACATTCATCAATCACAATAGCTGCCATTCACTGCCTAGTATCTTCCCACCTCTTTTCTTCTTCTCAAAACCCCAAGACGCCTCTATCAACATCCAAAGCCTTGGAGAGTATCACAGAAGCTTTACCTTTCACCCTCAACGCGCATCTCCATCATGTCTTTTGACTGCGGCTTTGACATCTTCCCGCACCTCGCGCCCACCGAGGAGAACAAGGAGATATACCGCCAATTCCTCAACGAAGTCGTCGTCCTCTTTAGAGAAGAAGCCAGCTCCGGCTCCAAGCTCCTCGTCCTGCCGACCGATAGAAGCAGATCCGAGATGCTCGACAACAGCTTTGTCCATTTCGAGTTGCCCGGATCACCCAAGATCCCCAGTAGGGCTGAGGACTGCGACTGCTTTCTCAGCTTCAGCTCCAACGACGCCTTCGAGCCCGTCGCAAAGGAGCATGTCGAGGAACTCTCTCGAATCGCGAGGCGACACTTTAGCGGCCGCGTGCACGACTGGTGCAACGAGAGCAGCATCTACAGCAAGGGTGAACTGCAACGCGCGGAGCTTGAGATTCTGGAGAGGAAGGAAAATGAAAAGGGCAGCATTGGGACTTTGGATGAACAAGAAGACGCGGAGACGGCGCAATCGGCCGCGGAGGAAGAAACGCCCATCAAGGCGCGTGCCTCACGACGCCCACATCACTCTGCAAAGATGAGCCGCATCAGAAGGGAGAGATAGGCTGTCCGGGAGGTTATCACGTCCATGACAGCCATCGCAGTACTTGTATCGTCAAGTCCAAACTTTGATCAATTCATACAAGGGTCTAAGCACCGAATCATCATTAGGGCGTCAGCCAAAACATTAATCCCAGAGTAGCAAGCGGCCGCAAGCCTCCAATCCCCATTCTCTATCAACACATGGTTTCCATGTCTCCATCCATCTTTTACAGGAGCCCTACTAGCCTGAGTTAGCTTTGGTCCGCTGCACTTGTTCTTCATCCCCCGGTTTGGTGATTGCTGTTCAGCTTACTTACATGATCGTGCTTCCCATGACTTGTACGGATCGGCGGGTTTCTTGGTAGGATCTACCGATCCATCGAGCTTCCTCTGAATCCTCTCCTTCAGACTCGGCTTGTGTGTAGTCTCAAGGCCTGTGTCTGGTTAGATGGGAGCAGGGTGAAGCAGGCATCCAAGACTCACCAGGCTTTGTACTTGTGGAATGCTTGGAAGAGTCAACGAGCGTTGTCTCGGACACAGCAGAGGCCCTGTAAGCATCGGAGGAAAGTTGATTCGACATGATGTGCGGCTTGTCTGTGATTTATGTATGCATACAATATCTTGCTTAGACTGGATGTAAGTGAATTGGACTCGAACTGTTGTCTTCCAATTCGGGAGTCTGCATCTAGTACTTATTTATACCCAGGTCACCCAATGACTCTACCCTCTGTTGAGACCATCCATGCATTGACTCACGACCCAAGGCCCCGTCTTGCAAGTCGACGCCCTTACCTGTCAGCCATGCATCGTGAATTTTACCGCCCCGTGTGACGCATCCACGCTAAAAGGCGTCTTTGGTGTGCCAAATATGGTAAGCAAAGATCCCTGTAAGCCGAGACCCCGGGATTAGGTCAAGCCGAGCCCATTATTTCCAAGCCGAACCTGTTCATGTTGAAGCCGAAACCGAGATTTATCATCAACATCTCGGCTTGAATTCGTAAGCAGCACAACGTGCGTGGCACCATGAACGAAGCAGCCCCTCTGCTGAGACGACTCAATGGTCGACCTCAGGCCTGTGATCCTTGTCGCGCGCGCAAGGTTGCATGCGATCACGGCCAGCCCACCTGCTCTCGGTGTAGAAAGAGGAGAGAAGCATGCGTCTACACGATCTCGGAGCCGAGGACCAAGAGGCAGCGGCTTCGGTCTCCCATCGACACTGAAACGAGGACAACCTCCAACTCTACCCCTTCACCCTCGGTGGCTCCAGGCTATCTCGGCTTCACCAGTCACAATGCCGTCTTTGAAGAGACCCGCAACAGCTTGTCTCTGGCTCATGGATCTGCTGCGGTTGAAGCTGAGCCAAATCCGAGGCGTGCCCCTCGGACCAGGGCTTGTCTGATTGAGATGCCCCCTCACCTCCGCGAGATGTGTTTCCATGTCCTTCGCAACCTCCCGGGAGCCCAGGATGATGTTCTGGGTCACAGAGTCCAATGCAGAATCGATGAGTGGATCTTGGGAAGCATCCAGGACATACTTGCTACGCTCCAGCAAGACTGGGGTGAGTGTCTTGCCTCCCGCGATACTGCACAGCTAGAGGAGCTGGGCCTCGCCATCTGCAACAATACTTCACGGCCTCTTGGAGACGTGCACTCCAGCGGCAAAGCCTGGCTTGATCAGTTGTCGGGACCGAACCTTCGTTGGGAATCCATCGGCCTCATCTGGACATATTGGGGTGGTTCTCCAAGCTACGATATCTCGAATGTAGCGACGTGTTTGGGATATTGCATCGAACTTGCTCGACACTTTTCATCCGGCAACGACGTCTTGCTCCACCTCTGCTACCGGAGGTCTATTAGCGATTCTCTCTCTACAGGAGACGCCAGTATGTCTGACCATAGAGAGCATCCTCGCTTGATACTGACCCGTCTAGGTTCGACCTTCTGGCGCTCTCTAGCAGAGGCCGTCGCGCTGTTGACCTTTCTGGGGCTGCATGTTGGCTCGGATGACACAAACTATGTGCCCTCCCTGTGCTCAGAGCACAAGCGGCGCACGGCTGCGCGGGTCTTTGTCAACGACAAGATCGCCGTCTCTTTCACAGGACGACCGCCGCTGCTCAGCCGAAGGTACTTTTCGTGCCCCCTTCCGTTGGCCATTGGCGACCAGGATTTGCTTGGTGACGAAGCCACAGCGAGACGCGCGATCCAGGCATTGGATGAGAATGGCTATGATCCAGACGGCGATGTGCTCGGTGCTGCGCTTGTGCGGTCACGCACGCAGATTGCCTTGATCAAGGATGAGCTTCTCGAGATGGCGCTGTCAAACAGCGTGAAAGCTACCTTTGAGAGTCTGAGGTGAGCTAGCTGACGTGTCCACATCTTTCCCTCGGCTGACGAGGGCAGCGAGATCAAAGACCGCGCCAGAAGGACCTACAAGAGTTTCCCTCCGAATCTCATCCATCGAGCCGAAGAATTCGATGGTCCGGATTGGGATATGGAAAGAGTCTACGCAAGAATGGTGATACGCTTGGAACATCTGCAGAACCTCTTCTTTGCAGAGAGGTTGCTGCTGCGCCTGGGACATGTTGACGAGAATAGTCTGCTGCCCATCAGCTTTGAGATGGTTACCTTGACACTCCTCTTTTGGACGCATCAGGATCGCTTTGCTGGTGTGAGAAAAGACTTTGAGTGGCTGGTAAGTCGCCCCATAGTCCTTTCGTGCTTACGAGCTTGTCTTTTAATCGTTCCTGACTGATGCATGCAGTTGATGGCTTTTGCGGCACCCGGAGGAGGCATTCTATGTCTTGAGTTACTACGACCGACATTCAGTGGTACGCATCCAGACCATGCCAAGCTAAGCCGGTCAGCTATCATACAGAAACTCAGTCTTCTCATTGGCTTTCTCGACTGGGTGCGCGCGCCGGCCCCCAATGCAGACCTCTGCGCCGACTGCAAGGCTGTTATACAGGGCGTTCTCGATCATAACCTCAATGCTCCCATGGAAGGCGGCGGAGCCTTTGACACGCTCGACTGGGATGTTCCGACGCAGCTGGACTTTAATTTTGATCTCCTGGATACGTTTGAGTGGCTACGGCCAGAGTTGGCTAGCTAAGGAGCAAGTCCTGGATGGCGCTGCTGGTCTCATCTGGGCGCTCCAGGTGAACCCAGTGGCCAGTGTCTAGCTTGACAGTCCGAAGATTTGGAGCCCAGGACGCCAGCATCTGCTGCTGCTGGAGCGTGGCTTGCTCAGGCTCAGCCGGGGCGATGAAAAGTACAGGCTGCGTTGCCTGGAAGTCCTCAAAGCCTGTCTCGTCTGCTGCAAAGAGATTATCTTTCCACATCCGATACCATCGACAAGCGCCCTTGTACCCATCTGTTGAACCAAAAGCTTCCAAATGTGCCTCTTGCAGGTCTTTGGTGTACCATGATCCGACAGGGACCCTACGATCGTTGCGCACAAACTCCTTCATCTTTCCGAGAGGATGAAACCACTCGCCCCACGCCTTTCTATCGCGACAGAACAAGAGGCTCATTGCAGATTCGGCGTGCTGCTCGAGCATGCCCTGCGAACTTGGATCGGCTAGCCATGGGATGTATCCCAGCATCTCATACCCCAGCATTTGCTTCGTCACTTGGTTGATCGTATCGACGTCGAAGGGTGTCCCTAGCTTTGGCGGACCGACGGCGAGAAAGACGAATGAATCCCAGCGCGAAGGATGATATGCCGCTAGCCGCGACAGCAGCGTCGCGCCAAAGTCGTGACCTACACCAACGACGGTTTGGAGCTTGAGATGGTCGAGAAGCTCAATCACTTCATCGCTCATCACCTTTAAGCGGTAGCGGTCAGCTTCAGTCGGTTTGCTGCTTGCGCCATAGCCTAGCAGATCTGCAGCCACGACGCCGTACCCTGCCGAGGAGAGATGGCGGATCTGGTGTACCCAGTCATTGAGGGTGGATGGGAAGCCATGGAGGAGGAGAATCGTTTTGTTGCGAGAGACCGGCTGGATGGAAACGTACGAGTATGTATTGCTGTTGTGGGTGGTGAATGTGCTGCGTAAAGGCAGCTCTAGTGGCATGTTGAGCTGCTATCAACTCCAGACTGATGTAAACGAGCGCGGAATCGATTGACAATTGAATCTCGTGGTTCGGGGCTTTATACTTGGTCCAACGGAAAGTTCTCGGACACTTTTGATCACTCAGCAGAACCTGACACTCACCCCCCAATCCGAACGCGATGTATCATACACTCACCATGTCTCCGTGACATACTTTTCATAAACGCCTGGATAAAACGTGCGGCCAATCTCTGGATGGCTCCGAATCTTTGTCCTCAGCTGTGTCTCACCCCAAGTCTCGTACTTGGCTGTCACAAATGGCGCATCAATCAAACGAGCCTCACCAGGCTCGTCACCCGATCCAAACTGTGCAAAATGCTCAGCCAGCGAGTCAAGCGCCTCACGTCTCGTTAGACTGCGTCGCACGCCCTGGAAGAACGGAACGTTGTAGCGCGCACGACTGCTGGATAGAACGCGGTACGTCGTCGCCCTGCACACGCCGTTAGTCACCACCTCAAAAGCCTGGCCGATGTTGACGACGAATGTACCAGGGATGGCGGGTGCGTCGACCCAAGAGCCGGATTTGTTGAGGACTTGTAGACCGCCGACCTCGGGTGATGCTTGCAGGAGAAACGTCCACCAGCCGGACGAGTCCTTGTGAGGACCTACACCTTGGCCTGAGGAAGCGGGGTAGTGGACGAGCTTGAGACGGTGCTGGTCCGAGAGGTACGGAAAGAATGCGTCGGATGGGAGAGAAAGTGCTCGAGCAACAAGGCGGAGGAAGCGCTCGCCTAGATTGGTTACTTCAGTCATGTAGCGCTCGACTATGGGACGTAGTTCTGGTAGGGTGGACGGCCACTGTTTCTTTATCAGGGATTGCGTAGATACTCTAGACAGCATCGACCAAGTACCTGGTTTGGACCTCTTAGTCTATCATATAGAGGTGAGCCATCAGGAGCCTTGGTCAGCTCAGTCGCCAGTTCAAGCTGTTCCCGCTGGTCCAGATTCCCCGCTGTGGTCTCTGTGCCCGCAGCACTGTAGCCTAAAAAGTGCGGAGAATTCGCAAGCGCGATTTCATGTTTGGTTTCGTCGGCGAGGGCAAAGAGCCTGGGGAGGATCTGGACGAGGTCGTCGATGACGGACGATGGGACGTCATGGTTGGAGATGTAGAGAAAGCCGACGTCTGCTAGGGCAAGGCGAAGCTTGGGGAGGACTTGATCGTCGCTTAGGGAGAGATCAAGGATGGGGATGCTTGTGAAGTCATGGAACGGCATTTGAAATTGGGTTTGATTAGGTAGTGAGTTTATTCATGATGGCGGTAGTTGTTAGTCGCATAAACACGCACGCACACACGCACGCAAATGAGGGGTTACACTGGCTGACTACAAGTCCAATGGGCGTCGTCGATAAGTAATAAGCACTGTTTTTCTGCCACTATTGAAACTCTTTGTAAAATGAGGTTGGTTGCAGATTGATACGCGTATCCGTACCGCTTCCTTTCTCCAGCAGCCGGAATGAATCTACTATCCAACATCTACATACTATCCTGCAATGCCCACATACCGAATCAGAAAAACACGTGGGGGGCGCTATGACGCGAGTTAATCTGGACATGTTAATTTTGGCATCCAATCGAAGTGAACCGCAATCTTGACACGGCAAGGATGTTAAAGCTTAGCATCATTTTTACCCAGAGCCAAGTTTTTTAGCCAAGGACCAAGGCTACAAGGACCGGAATGGCAACACCCCTTTATTGGAGGCAAAAAAAATAAGAAGAAAAAGCGCGCAACCAAAAGTCCATCCTTTCTCTACTCGTCAAGAGGCAAAACTTGGTGTCTGGGGGCTCTAACCAGAGAGGGCTACTTTATGACGATTCATGGAGAAGCCGCGCGTAGCCCAAGCAAGGAATGGACGTAGGTAGGTCTGTGGTCTGTCCTCTGTAGGAAATGATGAGGACATCTGCGATCCATGGTTCGATTTGTTTGAGGTGCCTGCCCACTGGTAAATACTATGTAAGAAATTGATCTCCTTTCAGGGATCCTTTGCCTGACAATCGTATCTAGTCTCGTTACACAGGCCAGGCACATTGTACTACGTACATGTTGAAAATCCTCACAAGTACTTACTTACCCCTTTCTAGCAAATCGTACTGTAGTGGAGGAGCAAGGAGAAACCCCCCCCCAGAATCTCAGGGTCTTCTCCACTGTAGCCAACGCCCCTGATCCATGAACAGGAGAGCTAGCTGGTAGTGGCGAGTGGTTCCGCTCGGGGGCGGCGCAGTCTCCACTGTGCTTTTCCGAACCAAGGGATTTTCGTATCCTCGGACCATCCTCATGAAGGGGGGAGGGGGATAGAACCCTTGTCGCTCACTCAAGCAAACTACTAGAGGTACGTGGATAACTTGGTACGCGTACTACGTACACACATAGCCCGTATCCAACGGTAGGACTGCTTACAGCCAGCCAAACACAGCCATGCACAGCCGATGGAAGAGACGCAATAGATACAAGAGAAGAGGAAAGAGAGTCGCATTAAACCATCCTTTCTAGAATCTGTCTCGCACACAACATGCACAGCCAACCGCCATCCATCATGGACCGACCATTCCTGAAGAATACTGGCGCCAAACTTGGCTTGACCAAGATGAGCAGCTCAGCAGCTGGCCATGGTCTAGATCAACATGAACCTGTCAGGGGAGGGGTCCCACTAGACCCTCCCGGGGTAGTAGAGCAATCTTGGCCATGTACCTACCTGCACTGCAATCCATTGCTAGCTAGCTCAACGCCTCGGTCTAGGGTCTTCCCACAGGCTACGACGATGCTCATCTCTTTTTTCTCTCTCTCTCTCTC